>BPLR01008342.1:0-187273 GCA_021605095.1 Caerostris extrusa | reverse complement strand
TATAGTTCTATAATATATATATTTTTTCTTTTCCAATGCCAAAGAAATATAAAAGGAGAAAAATACAGAATAAGCAAGTAATATATAAAAAAAAAAAAAATTTAAAGTCAATTCTACTTTTTTTCTCTATATTGCAGAAAAAAGACCTTTTATAAATAATTTTCATTCATTTTTTTTTAAGTTTATCTGGCGCCATCTATTGGTAGATACATTCAACTTAAATAAAAAAAAACCAAAATTAATTAATTAAATTTAATTAATGAATTAATATTTGAAAAACTGTATTTAACATCCAGTGTCATCACTACAAGTTTCAAAAAAAGTATATTTGAACTTGAGTGGATGAATAAAAAGTATGTTATGAACGATTGAAAATGTGAACAAGATATATATAGGGAGAGTGTGAGCTAATAGAAGGAATTGAAAAGAAAAAGAAAACATATAAGGAGTTCAACAAAGTTGACCGAAGTGATTTATTGACAGAATGTTATCAATGTCATGAACAAGCCTGTACTTAGACTGATCTTTATCCTATGAAGAATGTGTGGGACAACTATCATAGAACGTTTATTTATATTTTCATAGGAATAATATTTTTCAATATTCATTACATTTTTAGTTCTATTTTTTATAAATGTCATTTTGTTTTTGTTCATATTTTTGTAATAAGGTGTAGGGTTTATAAAATAATCAGCATATTCGTTAAATTTTTGATAAAGTTGTGCTGAAATTTACACATATTTTAAATATTTATTATGAATGGATATTGGCGTTTTAAATGTTCATTCGAATTATTAAGTTAATTCCTCATAACTTTAAGAAGCCACTCATCACGGACAACTGCCCTAGAAAGTTGACATCAGTTATTAGTAGACTCAGAACTAATCATTACAAAGGGATGAAGATTCTCCCAGACAAGGCCAGGGAATACATCCCCTGCAGAAATTGCCCTAACGCTTTCCTAACACCCCTAAGCACATTCTAGAGTGTCCAGCACTCTCTCTCCATGTTTTGCAATTGGGTAGGGTGCCAATCGAGGCCAACTTAAGAGAAGTCCTGTATAGTGAAGCGGTGCCGTTGCTAGCGCCCCCTATCTTGACGACTTTTGACTTGATCTAACTTTGATAATAATATTTTAAATCCATGGACACGATAAAAAAACAATTATTAAGTTACATATTAACAATGAAAATTTCCTTTTCTTTTAGACTGCCTATACATTTTTAAAAGCCAAAGAAATTCTTGAAGAATTCGTACTAGTACTAGAAGACGAATTGAAATGCTGTACTGAAAGTGCAAAAGGACGTGAAGAAGTATATGAAGGAGGAAGAGGATACTTATGCTCAGACTGAAACAACAGATGTTTGTATTGATAAAAGTTTTTTTTCAGTGCAGAATATATATTACTCAAGATTTTTATGAAAATTTTAAATTTTAGCCAGTGCCATAGAAATGTATAAATAATTATGATTATTATATATATATATATATATATAAACAAAACATGTGTATACAATAATTCCTTGCTTTATAAATAAGTTTAGTTATGTGCTCTCTCAAAGCTATCTGAGCCTGAGCTCTAAAACTGACATTGTTAAACTGCATGCATTTTTATTTTGAACGTTTTAAGCGCATATGTGCCATGCACATTAATTACTTCATTCACAGACATCGTTGAATTGTTTATATATATTAAATACAACCTTAATTCAATAATATTTTTTAACAATTGGTAATAATTTTTTTAAAAATTTAAAAAAAAAACAACGTTATTTATTTATTTTTTTTTAAGAAATAAGTTTATTTTATATGAATAAATATTTTTGAATACATGCCCTAAATAATCGAGGAAAAGAATATTATTATTTTTAAATGGGGTATCTCTTAAACAACAAAAAAAGGAGAATATATATATATATATATATATATATATATATATATATATATATATATATACAAGATATGTGGAAAAAAGTCACCAAAGAAATTAACATGTTTGATGAAGGGTATAATATTAACCATAAATTGATTAAACATTTGTTAAGAAAAGTTATTCGGAAAGATGGATAAGATTAAAGACAGTAAAATAAGTATATTTTTGATCAATTTATAGCTGTAGAATTCAGCCAGTACCGTAATTAGACTGGTGCTACCCGCATAGGAAAGGAGTGTTCGCAATATTATTCACAAGAAATTATATTTTTAAATTTTACCGCCATTCTGCTGCCCTGTTTGCCAATCAGAATTTGTCTTACTTAAGCTCTATATGTCACTTCTCAACAATATGAACACATGGATTAATAAAATAACTGGATGATATTTAACATTCCTATCTTAACTGGCGTAACTTAGGTTAGGTTACACTATGCAAAGAGCAACTCATTCACTATGATTCACTATTCACTCATTCACTATGTTTTTCCGTATACGTGTTTGTAAAAAACAGGTGATAACTCAAACAATGATATTATGATAATTGGTTGCAATATTTCAAGGGTTTCATTAGCAGACACGTGACGAACGTGTTTGCGTAACCCTTTTCAATATTGCTATGTAAGGTGTTTGTTATTTCTGCATTTAATTTTGTATTCGTATAGTGATTTGCAGTGTTATGTTTTTTTAAATAGGTGTAGAATATTTCGTTTAGTACTTTTTTAAGAATCATTTGAGTTTTATAGGAAAATTTAATACTTAATTTCAAGCGCAACGAATTTATAGATTTTTTATTATTTTTTATGAAATGTTTGATTGAAAAAAACATGGAAGTATGAGATGCGAAGACATGCAAGCAAATGATATTTTTTTTTCATATGTTTTCATTCGCTCTATAAATAATATTTAATAAAATGTTAACAGTACCTTATATCAGTTTTATTTTTCTGCAGACAACGTGTTAAAAGTAATATTTTTTTATTTAGTTATAGCTTAAAAATAGGTCCTGATGGCCGAGTGGCTAGCGCTCTGGCGCTCGATCCCACAGGTATCGGGTTAGAATCCTGGCGTTGCCATGGGTGTTTGTAGTGGTTCGAATCCACTTTAAACCGTAGGTCCCGGTCCTAACAGGATCGTAGAGCGTTGCGGAGCATTGTTACTCCGCGTCCGTGGCTTACCATCAAGTTACACGCGCCCCTGGGTAGTGCAAAGTGAGTAACATCAGTGCAGCCCTTATGGCATAAAAGATCACGGTCTATTTGCCAGCTGCATTAGAAAAAAAAATAGCTTAAAATATCTAAGCAATTGTTGTGTATATAAAAAGAGAAATATAAAAGAATATAAAGAAAGAAATATAAAAGAATAGAAAATTAGAAAAATGCAAGTCAAAGTCACGACAAGAGTTAGGTGGATTATAACAGAAACACCAAAGAACGGAGGAAATGCGGAAGTGGTGAAATCTAACACAAATTCTCAGGCTGATGATACAACAATTCATTTGAAATCTACCTCTTAAATGAAAATTCTCAAACTAAAACAAGGGGCTACTGAAAGAAGAATCTACTGTATCATAAGATGTTTGATTGCAGTTGCCTCATAATAATTCAAAAGAGGCCGAGCTTGCACAAAGGGCTGTTTCGCAAATCGGTAATACAATACAAAATAGGTTATCTACTGTTTCAGAAGAAATACTGTCTAATTATAACGATCCCCATTTATGGCTTGCTATTAAAAATAAATTAATATATTCTCTTGTCACACATTGTCCACATCAAGGCGATAACATTAGTTTTTAGCATGTTCAAAGCAGACGATTCAGAGCGAAAATTTATGAAGGGGCAGGTTTTATGTTAAACAAATTTATGCAGAAGCTGTTAAAAATGAAATGGATTTTATATTCCACTAGAAGACCCGGCCACGCGTTGCTGTGGCTTTCTTGTATTTCGTTCAATTATTAGATACTATAATTGGTATTGTTAAGGAAGTAATTGGTAAAGAATGATGAAAAGATCAAATTAAGCTTCAACGAATAGAAAATGTTTAATTTTTATTAATTTAATGAATGAGGTAGATAATGTTGATTTTTAACATTGTTTTATAATTATTTTACCTAATTTAATTTTTAATAATCATTACTTTCATTTAACTAAGAACTAAGCGATGAACACTATTTCTTGTTAATCTGTCTTTCGTCAAAATAAATAAATTCGATGGTTTTCCAATACGTGAGCATGCAACATACAGCTGCCCATGGGAGAAACACGGATTCTCCAAGTCAAGCCACAAATAGCCGTTGTCTGCCCTTGCGACTTATTTATTGTCATCGCAAAGCCAAACGTATCGAAAATTGTAGACTTTTGAAAGGTATTGTAGATTCTGATGGTATCATAGGTAGGTACAGGACGACTTCGCCTTTAAACTTTCCAGTCAATATCGTTGCTTCAAGTACGTTTCCGGTAATTCTTCTGGTGACAAATCGTGTACCGTTGCATAATTTTGGTGGATTTAAGTTACGCAATAGAATGATCGGTGAACCAATTTTCAGACGAAGATTGTGTGACGGCATTCTGGCATATCCAGAGAATTTAAAATTCTATCAGAAAATTTACAATCTGGTTTTCATCAGCAATGGTGTCGATTGACTTAAAATCATCAGATTTTTTTGTTTGTTCCAACGCAGCTGGCAACCACTCAGACAATCGCCTTTAATGCCTTAAGGCAAGCGCTGCACAAACGTTACTCGCTTAGCACTACCCAGGAGGTGCATGCAACTTGAAGATAGCCACGGACGCGGAGTATTGAATTAGAGTTATTGAGCTTTAAATTCTCCTTTATTAATATAAACACTTATTTATTTGTTTTGTTTTCTTTAAATAACTTCCAATTTAAAAGTACCATTTATCAATTTTTCTTCGACAATATTCAAATCACTCAAATTCTTTGTTTTTCAAATAACAAAAGTTTTTTTAAAAAATGTTCTTGATTTTCAACTTGCAACTATTATAATACCTTATATAAAATTTTAATGTTATCATTATGTCAAATAATTGCAGAGTTTACTTCATTTTCACACTTTTCAAAAAAATCCTTAAAATTCATCATATTTCTTTAAAATTATATTGTCTATATTATATTATCTTGCAGATCCCATTTCATTTTAGAATTCTTAATCAAATAAAACACATGTTGACAAACTTTAAGCATAGAAAAGTTCAATGTTTTGATTCACAACTTTTCATTCTATATATTTTATTCCAATTCAAATTCAAATTTACAAAATGTGTTTTTTCTTCTTCACAAAAAAATGTTTTATTATTTTATGATGGAAGAAATCACAAAACAAATGGAAAAAGTTAATGAGCTTTAAATTCTCCTTTATTAAAATAAACACTTATTTAGTTGTTTTGTTTTCTTTAAATAACTTCCAACTTAAAAGTACCATTTATCAATTTTTCTTCGACAATATTTAAATCACTCAAATTTATAACTCAAATTCTTTGTTTTTCAAATAACAAAAGTTTTTAAAATAAAATGTCCTTGATTTTCAACTTGCAACTAATATAATACCTTTTATAAAATTTTAATGTTATCATTATATCAAATAATTGCAGAGTTTACTTCATTTTCACACTTTTCAGAAAATCCTTAAAATTCATCATATGTCTTTAAAATTATATATTATATTATCTTGCAGATCACATTTCATTTTAGAATTCTTAATCAAATACAACACATGTTGACAAACTTTAAGCATAGAAAAGTTCAATGTTTTGATTCACAACTTTTCATTCCATATATTTTATTCCAATTCAAATTCAAACTTAGAAAATAAAAAAAATATTGATAATCAAATCGGGTACATACTTTTGATTTATTTCGCATAGAAATAATATAAATTTCATACAATATCATTTTCACAAAATTTAAAGTAGAACATAAAACAATAATATTCAGAACATGAGAATTTTGCGGTAGACTGTATGTAGACTTGTTATGTAGTACAGGCATCGAGACACGGCGCCATCTAAAAATAGTCATTATATTGTTCGAAAAATGAAGCTACGAATTCCTCTAATTGCAGTATTGCAACCCTAAAAAAAATTGGCGGAAAATTGGCAAAAATCAGGGTTGCAAGATTGGCGCCTTCCTCAATGCTAGATTTTAACCGATTTTGCATTTAAATACTAAAAAAATCTGAATAAAAACTATCCTATGTCTCAAGTTGGAACAAAACACACATTTAAAAAAAAAAAAAAAAAGTTAAAATCGGATGGTTAGTTTCGAGTTCATCGCGAACAAACATCGTGACACGGGAATTATATATAATAGATTAATTAAAAGGTAACATTTTATTTTACTTGGATGCTTTTTGGACAAATCGATTGCAATGCATTTGTTTATTATTTTCCCAACCTAATTAATTACGGAGTCTAAATTCAAATTCTCGCACAGGCATGGCTAGTTACAGCACTGTCCGTATAAATTTTTTTCTTGACATCTAAGAATGCATTACGGAATATCTTTTAAGATAAATCGGTTTATCAATTTATGACAGAAGATAGAAACGTGTTATATTAATAATTATGCTATTAAAATGTTATGATGAGTTGTCATTGATAATTCTGTATACGTGACCGTATGCATTACATAAAAGTATTGAAAGAAGTTGATTTTATATACTGTAGTATTCCAACTGTGTACATGTAATAAATTCGAATTCGATTTTTCAACGATATAATAATATTTATTGGTATTATATATTTACAGATTCAAAAAATAGTTCAAAGGTGCAACCATATCATTTCGAGTTCCATTAAAAAAGACGAAGAAACCATTCATGCTCTTCATTTAGAACTGAAGTTTTTTATGGGAAAACAAGAAAAGATAACTAGGAAGGTGAATTTGTAGTTATATTTGCGTATTAAAAAAAAAAAAAAAGTTTCTATAACATGAGACGAAGTTGAAATTAATTTTTCAATTATTATAATAAATTATTATTGCATGTCATGTATATTTAAAAAAATATTTTTAGTAAAATATTTAAAATGATAATTGTTTATTGAATTTAGTGATGTCGAAAGTTAATTTAAATATTGCAAAAAATAATAATAACTTACTATTCACTATAGCTGTTTTTATTTAAGATACTTTAAATAATTTAGATAATTAATATTTTTTAAGAAGTAAAATTTTTTGATTGATATAAATATCCGCAAAAGCTACATATTTTGAAATTAAAACTTTAATAATCAGTTTCAGATATTTTTAAATATTGATAGTTCTTTACAAAAAAAAAAAAAGGGCGTCAAAAGTGGAAATGAAAAACGAAAAACTTAATAGAACTTAGTTAAACAGAACTAACTTTGTTTTTTGTACATGTGATTTTTATTCCTGTAGGAAACTGAGAAATATTCTACTGGAATTAAATCCTTTTTCAATTTTACCTGTTAATTACAAACTTGTAACCATTTTAGATTTAGTTATTGCAATCCAAAGATTTGTTAGAAAATGATCATTTTCAACATAACATTGTTTCAAATGATATATTAGTTTAATATTATGTGAATATTTCATTTGAATTGCTATTATATATTCTTGATCATATTCTCCTTATTCAACGTTCTATAGTAATATTCAACAATATATTATCTTTATGATGTCCAGCTAAACTGGTTCATATATGCTAGTACCAGATGTAGAATAATTTGAGATACCAATATCGATTAAAACTAGTGAAGAGTTTAATATGTTTATTTAACTCATTCTCAATATTACTATTTAACATCAATTTATTAAAGCATAAATTTGAAATCGCATTTTTTTGTCTATGTATGAAAATTCATTTAAGAGACATCTTTGACATTTCATATGTATCTCTTTATTAATTATAGTTGCATTTTAGGAAACTTCTGTGCTTCCGTCTTGGCATGAACGTTTTCTCACATTTATGAGCATGGACAAAGAGACGTCAAGTTCAAAGCAGAATTTGGCTTTTGAAATGTCTGCCATCGATGTTTCTGAAGACTATGTAAGTGATATTGTAATTGATGAAAGCGTTACTTTAAAATTGATTGAAACAACCACCTACTTCGAATTACACTGCCCGACAGTAATTTTGTTAAATGGATAGCTGTAGCTGTTTCTTATTTACTTTGCTACGCTAAAGCCGAAAATATATACAAAAAGCTGCCAAACAGGTTCAGGTTTTCCCCCAATTTTACATATATTAAATATATATATACACGGTCCAGTCACATTAATGTGGCTACCACCTACTTTCGACGTCAACGTGAAATAACCCATCACAAAAGGCAGGTGGCAGCACATTGCAGTGGAGTGTATATAAAGAATTCCACTTAATACCACTTAAATACCACTTAATACCACATTCCACACTCCACTTAAAGACAGAATATACAAGAGTGTATATTCTGGCTTTGTGAGGGCCTGATGGCCGAATGGCTAGCGCTCTGGCGTTCGGTACCACAGGTATCGGGTTCAAATCCCGGCTTTGCCATGGATGTTTGTAGTGGTTCGGAATCCACTTTAAGCCGTAGGTCCCGGTCCTAATAGGATCGTAGAGCGCTGCGGGGGCATTGCTACTCCGTGGCTTACCATCAAGTTACATGCGCCTCCTGGGTAATGCAAAGTGAGTAGCATCGGTGCAGCCCTTAAGGCGAAGATCACGGTCTATTTATCAGCTGCTTTAGAAGAAGATATTCTGGCTTTTAACAGGTGGTCACATTAATGTGACTGGACTGTGTATATACATGTTTCACAGGTAGAAAAGTGTCTTGTTTGATTCAACTCTATTTGCCTTCTGCTTTATTAAAAGAAGGCTGTCACTAATTATGTATGGCAACGTAGATTCCAATAAAGATATCAAATACCCGCCAGTCCTGTCAAAACAAGTCTAGTGAATTTGATAATCTCAACATCGCTTACTTGTACCACTTCCATTTAATTTAGTTCTGCGTGTCGAGTTCGAAAGGTGTTTATTAATTTATAGTGAACTACTCTTTTTTACTTTAAGTTCAAATGTTTATTTTTATACGGACAGAACATACTTAAAAATGCCGCTAAATTATGTAAAACATGCAAGCAGTTTCTGCTGTGTGGTGAACCATATTTAAAGTCCTAAAGAAGGAGTATTATTTCCATGATAAAAAAAAAGACATATGAATTTTATTTGTCTCAAGTCGGTAATCAGGACAAATTTTGGGGTCCCTCATATTTACTGTGCATCTTGTTTATCATTACTTAGTGGTTGGTGGTTGGAATATTAAATCGCAACATATGCCATTTGCAATTCCAATGGTATGCAAGAAACCATAGGACCACTCCACGGACTGATACTTCTACACTACAAAATACTACTAGAATAACTAGCAAAACCAAGAAGATCGCTAAATATCCCAATCTCCTTTCAGTTATGAGGCCTGTTTCTCACAGCGACGATTTTTCAATCCTAGCGGCACTTGAAAATTGAAATTTACATTCAGAAAACTGTGATGAAGATTTACGATTAAGTTTAGAAAAAGACAATATTAAAGACACAAATTTTGAGGAAACATCTAAAAACTTATAGAATCAATCAGTCTGAACTCTATGATCTAATTCGTGATCTAAACTTGTCAAAGTATGAGGCAGAATTGTTAGCCTTCACATTAAAGGGTCTGAACTTTCTTTTGAAAGAAATACAAATTCTTTTTTCTTGTCGACAGAAACAAGACCTCTAAAGCTTGTTCTCCTAAATGATTCAATTGAAAAATATTATCAGGGAAAATGAAATCCAAATATGCTTGCAGACTACTATTGGACAATATAAAGTAATGTTCCTCAAGCAAAATACAGTAGAAAAACTATAAAAAATGCCATTTTTTGATTTGAATTAAGTCATGTAAGTAAATTAAGTATACTAATTACTTTAAAGTAGGTTAACTTTTTTAATTTCGCATTACAAAAAAAAAAAATTCCTTACTTGTTTGAAAAAAATGCTATGTAAATTTGAAATGAGCAAAATATTCCCTAATAAACAGTCATTCTAATTAGTTTAACTGACAAAAAGTTATATTTATATATAGTTATAAAAGTTATATCTTATTTTTGTCTAATAGTATACATTTTTTTTTTCTTTTCACTTAAAAACTATAACTTTCTTTTTAGGTTGATATTCCTCTTAAACTTTCCCAAGCTTTAAAAGATAGCAAGGCACAACTATTGAAATTTAACAATCTTTTGTTAGCATTAAGACATAAAAGATTAAAAACAGGTGAGACTAGTGTTGTAATTATTATATCTAATAAATTAATAATATAGTGATATGATGAATTCTTATTTTGATAATTTATATTATTAACTATAAGTGAATATTTCTGCAGTATTTTAAAAAGAATACACAGGGTGCTGAAAAAAATATCTGGTAAAATTTTAAATGTAGGTAGATCGAACCAAAATAAGCATTATTTTTTTTTATCGCAGTATGTGTGTGTGAAATGGTGCGTTCTAGTGCTAGTGACAAAAACATGTGAAAAGTGAAATGAAAGACTGACCGAAGGAAAATCTTAAGGACTGCTATTTTTACAGAAGATGCTCAAACTAATAAATACCAACACAGATCATCTATGCATCACACCGTCAATGCAGGGATGACCGTACGTTTGCAAACATGCCCGGCAGACACTAATATTTCCAGCAGCAATGGTCAATCTGGCGATGAAATATTGTTCGGAGTCAATGGTGATATCTTTCATGTTGTTTTTCAAATTTATCACTAGAAGAAATCCAAACAAATCAAATCTGGTGATTGTGGTAGACAAAGTACAGGTCTATCTCGATCAATCTAGCAGTTTGTAAACGAGGGGACCAAGTTATTCCTGACATCACTGCTAAAATATTCGGATACACCATGCTGCTGGAGCCAGATTATGTTCCAAATAAAAGCAGAGGCATTAGAAGCAGATAAAATACTTCAGCAATTTTCATCCAATCGACGGATAGGTAGGACATATGGTTTATTCAAGTAATCATGCACCAAAACAGTCTATACGTTAGTAAAAACCTACCTTTAGTGGTATGCTTATTGTATTGTCAAATGCGTACTGCCACTGTGGAAAAAAGAGGAATGAAGGATCGTTAGAGGGTGCTGCGACACCAAGTTAATTGGGCGAAAGAAGTGCGAGTTTGAGAGCGTGCTTGGAAAGCAAGAGAGAGAAGAAAGGTAATCTTAGAAGTGTGAGAGGTATATTGATAGAAATTAAGTTTTTATGGCATTAGAGATTAGAATGTGTGGCATTACCATTAATTTGTAAATATTGTACAAAGTTTTTAATTATTCTTAGTATGTGTAATAAAATAGTAAAGAATTCAAGAGAGCTGATTTATTTTGAACCACCAACAGCTTAACAACTTTGTGAACAACTAAAAGAACCCGGTAGTTGGCGAATTCATTTCTGCTACGTGTTTTCGTCAGCCACCAAGCATGTGCATTGTATTATTTTATGCATCCATACATGTACATTTGTGGCATTTTAAAACCCAAATATTTGCATTGTGACTACTGAACAGTCCTCGTGTAAATGTAGCTTCGTTTGTGAATAAAACCCCATCTGTCGAATTGATTTTTAATGGTCCTTCACACGCTCCCATCTGGATGGGGCTTCATACGTATGCTGTAAGGTTGTATACTTATGCTGTTAGCAGTTGCTTGTACCAATAGGCGAGCTGTGGACGGAGAGTATGGGCTTCTACTTTCAATGTCTGCACTCTCTATAAATGGGTACATGCCTTTATTGTGTAAAATATCTCACATTAGAGTGCTCATGAAATTTTTTTTTCTGTAATTCTAAGCTAAACAATACTAATCTAAAATACGAAAATTATGTTTAGAAAATTTTGTGTCATCATTTAAAAATAATGTTCATTCTATCTTTCTGATGTAACCCATACCTATTGTTTATGAAATCCTGATGAATTAAAATTTGTTTTATACGTTATTATTTCCTGTTTGTCATGCTTATAATTATCTATTTTCTATTACAGCCTGTATATAGCATATCTCCCTGGAATGATATTTTGGTTCAAGCCTTTCTAGAAGAATACCTTGAAAGAATCGATGCGTCAGCTAGAGAAGAAGCGGGTGAAGATGAAAGCAACGACGCACCTACTAAATCTAGTGTACATATATATTTTATAACTATCTTAATTGACATAAAATCTTATTGCAGCTTTAAATATTTTAACTTTAGTTGCTGTTTTAGAATCTGTTGAAGTTTTTTTCTTTAATTACGTGTATGCAGGTATTATTTTAGTATTTTCGTAAGATTACAGAAAAAAATAATATAAAAACAGATTTTTAAAGTCAATTCTTTCTTTTTTTCACTCTATTGTAGAAAGTCCGTTATAAATAATTTTCATTCATTTTTTTAAGCTTATCTGGCGCCATCTATTGGTAGATATATGCAACTTAAATCTAAAAAAAACTAAAATTAATTAATTAAATTTAATTACTGAATGAATATTTGAAAAAATTGCATTAACATCCAGTGTCATCCACTACAAGTTAAAAAAATGTATTTGAACTTGAATGGAGGAATAAGTAGTATTCTATTAACGATTGAAAATTTGAACAAGATATATATAGGGGAGTGTGTGAGCTAATAGTAGGAATTGAAAAAAAGTGAACCCTCGCCAATCCTATGCCCTCACAAGTCCTCACACCTGTTATGACGCCTGACTTGCCGAGGAGTCATTCTCTGGAGTTAAAATTTTAACCCATTCCACCACTTTCACTCTATGTCAGTTTTTATTTTCACCTTCAGTACATGAATTGTCTCTAACTTGCTACAATTCCATACATTTAATACATAAGTCTCTAATTTGCTACAATTCCATACATTTAATACATAAATCTCTAATTTGCTACAATTCAAACATTTAATACACAAATCTCAAATTTGCTACAATTCCATACTTTTAATACATAAATCTCTAATTTGCTACACTTCCATGCATTTAATACACAAATCTTTAATTTGCTACAATTCCAATATAATATTATGAAATACACACAAACACATGCACTATCGAGTATAGATATAAATTTTCTATTGCTACAATTCCAAACATTTAATACATAAATCTCTAATTTGCTACAATTCCATACATTTAATACATAAATCTCTAATTTGCTACACTTCCATTATACACAGTCCAGTCACATTAATGTGACCACCACCTACTTTCGACGTCAACGTGAAATAACCCATCACAAAAGACAGGTGGCACCACATTGCAGTGGAGTGTATATAAAAAATTCCACTTAATACCACACTCCACTTAAAGCCAGAATATACAAGAGTACATATTCTGGCTTTTGACAGGTGGTCACATTAATGTGACTGGACTGTGTAATATTATGAAATGCACAAAAACACATATGCACTAATATCAGTATAGACAATATAAATTTTCTATTGACCCTCGGTAACTGACATACTGTGAAGCCTTCTGCATTTAACTTTATCTTTTATGAATTCACACAGAAGATTAAATCCCATGCCTTCTTTTATGAATGGTTCAACAGATGGATTGAAGAGTTTGACCATGCTCCAATCTGCAAAATTAAAAATTTATTATTAAATTATTTGAATTCAAAATGAATTAAAGTGTTTTGAGAGAATGCAATTTATTTATAACCAAGATAGATCAATTCCATTATGTGTTTCCCAATAAGTTATAGGGTAAGAAAACCCAATTTTGTTGGGTTTTCAAACAAGTCAAAGGTAGCTAATAAAAGTGTTTGCATGAATACTATTTCATAATGCATATATATACAAAAATAAGTTCAATTAAATATAAAAATATATCCTACTGAGTTGATGAATATTCTTATAAAGATTTGTAATTTTAATGTGTGTTTCATATAACCATGATGCATAAAGTTAAGTTATATTTAAAGTCTTCAGAATATGCAAAAGGATAAAAATGTATAGTTATTTAACAGAAAGTTTTTAATAAATAAGTTGCTATTTTAGTAATATAATGTTGTTGTTGTTGTTATCGTGTCCATGGATTTAAAATATTATTATCAAAGTTAGATCAAGTCAAAAGTCTTCGCAACAGCGGCCGCTAGCAACGGCACCGCTTCACTATACAGGACTTCTCTTACGTTGGCCTCGATTGGCACCCCCTACCCAATTTCAAAACGTAGGGAGAGTGTGCTGGGCACTCTAGAATGTGCTTAGGTGTTAGGAAAGCGTTGCGGCAATTTCTGCAGGGATGTATTCCCTGGTCTTGTCTGGGAGAATCCTCATCCCTCTCTGTAATGATTAGTTCTGAGTCTGCTAATAACTGATGTCAACTTCCTAGGGCAGTTGAAGTCCGTGATGAGTGACTTCTTAAAGTTATGAGGAATGAGCTAACTGGTTTGCATCTGCAAGTGTGATGGTAGTCCTGGTTTGATCATTGTCCCTGGCTTCTTTGGCTAAAGAGTCAGCTCATCAGTAATAGAATTATATAATTTTAATTACATAATTATATTATCTAAAATCTTCTGAATTTTAAAAAGTAAATATTCACTACTATCCAGTATAATCGAAAAGAGAACCATTGCCTTAAAAACTATTAAAATTTATTTATGTTGTAACTATTTTATTAAAATCAATTCTTGTAATCACTTTTCTTTCAAAAGTTTGGACAGCATGGCAATATCATTTGATTGTATCCTTTGAACATATCCATATGTTAATAATTAGGTTTTTTTTTTTTTTTTTTTTATCGAGTTGTACTACTGTTGTTTAAAAATGTTTAGTTCCTTCTGTGTAATGCTAACGTGCTATATTGTAACATAAAATTCGAAAATAATTTTTTAATTATTATTATTATATAAAAGTATATTTTTTTTGAGAATTATTTATTGTTTTCGTATTTCAAAAGGGTTTTTTCTGTCTGCGTACTTGGGATGAATTACTATTAAATGTTACAGAAATAATTACCACGCAAACAGAATTGTCAGCCTTGCTGCAAACTGAAAAACAGGTATGTTTATCATTTGTCTTTAAATAAAATGAAAACTTTCAATTCTTGTTAAATATGTAAAAATCTTTTTTAAAGATTTATTGTATTGTTACATTATATATTTATTACATTAAATATATTTTTATTTATATGTTTATGACATTAAAAAGTTTTAGGTACATTTTGCAAAAACTTTTAAAAACTTTTTGCTAACTTAAAAATACATGCTCCCTTTAAATTAAAAAAAAAAAAAAATAGTTCTATCTAAATTTTTATTTTTTGAAATAAAACTTTCTTAACTTTATTTAAACTTTCTATGATTTCAATAAAAAAAAGTATCTTTTAAATATTCAGGTTATACTTCGTTTATGTCTGATGCTTTTGTATTTAAAAATTGAACAAGTATTTTTAAAATCTTACTTATATTTTTAAAGGAAATTTTATATATTATAAAGTGTGGATTAATATAGTTTAATTTCGAGTCTAAAGCGAAAACAGTCTGGTATGATACGCATCAATACAGGAGATTAGCAGTCGTACATTGTTTTCTCGACTTTCTTTGAGGCTACAATATTGAATTTTTTATCCGTAGTAAAAATGGTTAGCATGATATTTTTTTAATTAAAAATTACTTATTTTAAAAGCGATTATATTTCTTTTATGTGAAAATAATATAAAAAAATATATGCTATGCTTTCAACACGGCGAAAATCGTATAAAAGCTGAAAGTAACGTGCTAAGAACAGAAACGAACTGTTATCCAGATATATTTCATAGAAATACAAACATATAAAAATAAAAGTTTCAATTGAAATTTTAAGAACCAATAAATAAGGATCACTATTGATTTCAAAATTCGGAACAAGTTAAGAAAATTCCACTGACTGATAATCTTTACATTTATTAGAGATTAAAATCTTGATTAGAATCACAAATACAATATTGGAAAGGAAAGCCTTCTTTGGAGGTGCATTTTCAGAAAGGAATTTTTGCTAATATTTCTTAAAGTTATACTACTCTGTCCAAAAAAGTAAGATCAAAATTTCAATTTAAAATTCCCGGGGCTTATGGAATTTCAATTTTTTCTTTCTTTTTTTTTGGTTGTTGGCACTGTCCTTGACATCTGCATGACATTTGATGTCAAAATATTCATTGGTTACTCTTGTTCTTTGTGAGACGTTAAAACTGATTCCGGCGATTTTTGATTGTGGCGATGTTCGAATTCATTGAACAAAGAACTTGCATTCAATTTTGTTTGCGGAAACGCATAGAATGTTGCAGAAATCATTCGATGAACATTCTTATATCGGAAAGAAATGTTTAAAAGTGGTATAAACAGTTCAAAAGAAGGCCGAGAACGCGTTGGAGATGAAGTGCCCTCTGGTCGACCCTCAACCTCAACCGACGTAGCTCAAGTCCAAAAAATTAAAGATTTGGTGCTTGCAAACCATCGATTTACAATTAGAGACCTAGCTGATGATGTTAGAATTTCAAAAGGATCGTACAATACCATTTTGGTCCTGAAACGCGTCAAATCTCGATGGGTACCGAAAACACTGAATGTGCCAGCTCACACTGCATTGATTCTTCGTGACACAGTGCGACTTCTGGCTATTCCCTAAACTCTAAAGACCAATCCGAGGACACCGTTTTGATCGATTGAAGAGATTCACCGTGAATCGGCGCTCGCTTTGAAGGCCATCCCTGCCGATGACTTTTTAGCATGCATTGTTACTTCGCATTCTTGGCTTATCTACACGCGGCTCCTGAGTAGTGCTGAGTGAGTAGCGTCGGTGCAGCCCTCGCTTATGCATAAAAGATCACTTTCTAAGTATTTGCCAGTTGCATTAGAAAAAAAAAATTAGTTTAAATTTTTTATTTAATATTTACATGAGTATTTTATATTTAATTTTCTTTAATTGTGAAATATTCTCTATTTACAGACATATTTGCCAGTTGCATTAAAAAAAATTATTTAAAATTTTTTATTTAATGTTTTATATTTAATTTTCTTTCATTGTGAAGTATTATCTATTTACAGACATTTTTACCACTGTCACCTTGGTCGGATATCTTTGAAAAAGCCACTAATATTTGGAATAAGCAAATAATTAAAAGGACAATTGCAAAGAGGCATAAGATTACGTTGTTTAAATGGAAAAGCAGAATGACACCAAAAGAGGTATTATATTTTATTACTTACATTAAAAGATTGAAAGCTTTTTAATTGCTTTGATAGTTATTCATTATATTTTTTGGCAAAAATTTATTAATGTATCAATAACATAAGGCAATATAACTAAATCATTCTATTAGAAACATTTCCAACCTCAATAATTCAAAAGGAATTTTTTTAACGTTAACATTTCTGGTTTATTGAATTAAAGTTCAATTTTACATATGTTATCAACAAGATATTCAAATGAGGTGAAAAAATAATTGATATAATTTTAAACAAGTAATATATATATAAAAAATTTTAAGTTAATTCCTACTTTTTTTTTCACTGTATTGTAGAAAGTCCTTTATAAATAACTTTCATTCATTTTTTTTAAGTTTATCAGGCGCCATCTATGATATATGTAAGTCTAAAAAAAAAAACTAAAATTAAATAATTAAATTTAATGAATCAATTAATATTTGAAAAAACTGTATTAACATCCAGTGTCATCCACTACAAGATAAAAAAAAATTGTATTTTTGAACTCCAGTGGATGAATAAAAATTTTTTTATGAACGATTGAAAATTTGGACAAGATATATATAGGGAGAGTGTGAGCTTAAAGAAGGAATTGAAAAATAAATTAACGTGCTTTTTTTTAGTTATTTAAAATTTTATTATGAATAACGTGGATCAACTTTTCCCAAAATCTAAAAATATCAATTATTAGTTTCAATATATTATTTGAGAAAAATAATAAGTTAAATCTAGAAAATAAAATTTTATAATGCACATATTTCAAGCGCTGTTATTAAAGTTTTATGTAAATGCTTAATGAAGTTTTTCACTTATAAGCGTGGTTAAAAAAAGAAATATTATTTTGTGTTTAGTATTCAGAATTCGTTGCTGGATATCTTTATGGGGCAGACGAAGTAGAAAAAGAAGTGCAGGCTATTAAAGACTATAAAAAAGTAATTTTTATGTTTCTGATTCTTTATAGTTTCTATTGATGGGTTATTTATTATTTGTTATGAATATTACTTTTCTCCACAATTTTATTTTCAGGATCTCAGTCTGGATATGAAAATATTTACCGCAACATTTAAAAGGCAGATTAGTGATGAAGAAATTGTTCATAAAACAGTATGTTATTTATGTGGCCTTTTTTTTACTATGCATTTTTTAAACATTTTAGTAAGTTTTTAAGGATTTTAGTATTGTTTTCGAATATTTTAGTAGGTATATATATAATATACAATGTTAATATATGAAACCTGATGGCCAATTGGCTAGATCTTTGGTCTTTGGTACCGTAAGTTTCAAAGTCGAATCTTGGCGGTGGCATTGATGTTTGTGAGTGGTTCGGAATCATTAAACTGTAGGTCCCTGTCTAATTAGCCTAAGATGTGCACAAAATGACCGTACAGCGACAAATCAAACCAAATGTCAATATGTACAATGTATACATGCATCATTACATCAATGTATACATCAGATAATATATAAAATGTGATGTAATGTCAGCTGATTATCCTGCATTGGAGACAGCTGAGAGCCATGAGGTAGCGATACATCATAGAAGTATAGCAGTTGAAAACGGCTGTTACGAGAAAATGTGGTGCTAAGTTTCTAAAAAGATTGGAAAAATAGTTAATTTTAGTTAAACGATGTTAACCGTTATGATAGTCCTTAATTCTTTAATGTGTGGTTAAATCATGCACATGAATACTTGCACAACCAACATCATTAATTTGAATTGTAACGTAGAATATATTTATAGCAAAAGCGACCGAGAAAAATGAAAAAGGATCCCCCCATCTGCAGAAAATTATATTTTTGTATTCAATATACTGCCCTAAAGTACTTAAAAACTAAACTAAAGTACTTTTGATTTAGTTTCTTTTCTTAAAATTTTATATTAAAAAAAGAGATATCATTTTTAGAAAAGATTTGTTATCAGAAATCTTTACCTCTGTGAATATGTTGGCACACACAAGTGCATACAAATAAACAGTAGCACAAGTGTATACACAAGTGTAACAAGTAAACAGTAACAGTTATAACAAATACAATTTTACAAGTTGATACAGTTTTTAATTACCTTAAAGTGTGTTAAAATTTTTTTTTTTACTGGATTTGTTTTAAAATTCATATACATTTTTAAACATAAACTTTTATTTTTATTATCTTTAAAAGTTGAATATTATAAAAAGTCAAATGCTTTGTCACGATGTTAGCTTTATGCATTTTTGCACTAATTTATATTTATTTTATTTTTTTTTGTTCTCTTTTACAAAAGCTAGAAATCAAAACCTGGGAAGAAGTGTTTATGGAAGTAGTAAATATCGTGCAAGAAGGAAATAAATTAGTGGAAGTTTTGAAAAAACAAGATGCTAAAACCCATTACCAGGTTTATAGACGTTTGATTTTTAAAATATTTTTAGCTAAGCTTTTGAAATTTAAGAAATCATAAATATTTAATATTTTGCTTGGAATTAGGCACGCATAGATTTGTAAAAACCCCATATACTTAATCTAACTTTACCGCTAGCCACATACAAATGTAACTTAACGTTATCTCTCATATACCAAAGTAATATAACAGGTGTGCTGAAAAGTTCCTAGGCTAACACATAGATGGCGCTACTAGTGTTAAATACCTATGATTTTTAGTTAGCAATAATCTTCAAAAGACACGTGCATAAATTTGACAGCTGTTGCATTATTAGTGTGGGTGTTATAGCATTTTTAGTGAAGCAACTTTTGTTAGTTTGAAAAATGGATAAAAAGGAGTTTCGTGTGTTAATTAAAGCATTGCGTTTTGGCGAAAAAAATACTATTGAAGCCAAGGTTTGGTTTGATAAACATTATTCGGACTTTGCACCAGGAAAATCAACCGTAGAGAAGTGGTTTGCTAAATTTAAACGAGGCGAAATGAGCACCGAGGACGATGCACGCAGTAGACGCGCTGAAGAGGCTGTTACCGACGAAAACATCAAAAAGTCCAAAAATAATTTCTGATAACCGTAAAGTGAAGTTGATTGAGATAGCTGAGACCCAAAAGATGTCAAAGGAACGGGTTGGACATATCGTGAATGAATATTTGGATATGCGAAAGCTCTGTTCAAAGTGGGTGCCGCGCGAGCTCACAATCGACCAAAAGCAACAACGAATTGATGATTCTAAGCAGTGTTTGGAGCTGTTCAATCGTAATAAACTCGAATTTTTGCGTCTATATGTGACAATGGAGGAAACATGGCTCCATCATTTCACACCGGAGTCCAATCGGCAGTCAGCCGAGTGGAGTGCACGTGAGGAACACTAAAAATGCTGTAACTTCACTAAAAATGCTATAACTCACATACTAATAGTGCAACAGCTGTCAAATTTATACACGTGTCGTTTGAAGATTAGGTCTAACTAAAAATTATATGGATTTAATACTAGTAGCGCCATCTATGTGTCAGCCTACAAACATTTCAGCCCACCTCTTATATGCATAGCAATATGATGGCTGTTCCAGTTCTTTAAAACCGGGAATTTAGGTTTCGAATCAGGTTATCAATAGTTGATTAAAATGTTATCTTTCTGACCTTAAAATATTGTCATGTTTAAATAATAGATCTTCCACTCGAATAAAAAAAATCAATAAATTTTTACTTGTTACTGGATTTTAACTTGCGTAGCCATTTTAACCTCCAAGGGATGCTCTATAACCTTAAAAAAATTGTTAAAACTTTTCAAATCCTTCAATTTTCCACAATAAGTAATACATCTCTCAATAAGTCTCCGGTCTAGTTATTTTTTTTTTAGAAATTCGACTGTATTCGTCAACGCACTCTCTTTCAAGAGTGATACATTAATTCCAAATTTCCTTTAACTTTTCGATGCCTTTTTTGTGGAATAATTTATCTTTGCTCTCAAAACAGGCCTCAGTTTCGGCAATCACTTCTTCATTTGAGCCAAATTTCTTCCCCTGGATCATTTTTTTTATGTCTGCAAAGCGCCAATAGTCGCTGAGGGCCAGATTTGGAGAATACGGTGGGTGGAGAAGCAATTCGAAGCGTAATTCACTCAATTTAACTATCATTTTCATAGATTTGTGGCATGGGGTATTATCTTGGTGAAGCAACACTTTTTTCTTGATTTCTACACTCAATCGATCCACTAATGACATGTAATATTCACTATTGATAGTTTTATCTTTCTCAAGAAAGTCGATGAACAAAATGCCATGCGCGTCCCAAAATAGGGACACCATAAACTTGCCTGCTGATTTTTGAATTTTTGGTCGCTTTGGACGACTTTTATAGGCTGCTGCCCACTCAGCTGGTGATAGTTTTGACTCATGTATTAATGTATCCGTGTTTCATTCATTGTCACATACCGATGCAAGAAATCCTTTTATCTCTTGAACAACTGCAAACAGCGCTTTGCATCGTTGACCGTTTTTGTTTTTGTTCCGGTGTGAGCAAACGCGCCACCCACTTCGTGCGGGCTTGAATGGTCGAGTGGCTAGCTCTCTGGCTCTCGGTACCACAAGTTTCGGGTTCGAGTCCCGGCGGTGCCATTTTGGATGTTTGTAGTGGTTCGTAATCCACTTTAAACTGTAGGTCCCGGCCTCCTATGACTGTAAGAGCGTCTCAGAGTAAAAGGAAGACTTCTACCTACGGGTGCTCCATCACAACAGAAGCTGCCTCTTTCCCCTCCATCCATGAGTAGGTCACTCATGAGATGCCCGTCCCGCACTGCAGGATATTGAGGATTAGTCACAACAACAACAACCCAATTCGTGCAAAATTGTGAACACGCTATTTTCTGATAACTTTAAGGCGTTAGCCATCTCACGCAACTTCACGCAAAGTTATGGAAAACTATTTTAAGGACTCTTTTTATGTGATTCCGTAAGAACTGCAGATTTTGGCCGACCAGAGCGCTCAGCAACATCGGCGTTTTGTACGACCGAGTTGAAATTCAGCGTACCAGTCAATAACAGTTGATTTCCCTGGTGCATTGTCTTCATAACGTTTATCAAGCCACCAACGTTTTCCCCATCAAAAATAATTTTTAATCAACACAAAAAAAATTCTTTTTTATCCATTGTTTTGAAAATTTCAAAACTGGGGTTATTAAAACCACTGTAACTTATAATCAGAATGCTATAAATTTTAACACGTATTGTTTGAAGGATGCTACTATCCAGAAATCATATAGGTCTGTCAGCAGTGTTACCATATATGTATCAGACCAGAGACTTATTGGGTAATGCGTTCTACTCATAACTGAAAGTGTATGCGAATTTTTAAATATAATATCCAATCAATAATACAGCGATAAATAGTTATTCTATAAATATTAATTAGTTGAAAACTCACTTAGCAAGAGTGTCTTTTTGATTTATTTCAACTTCTAAACAATTGTATGTAAAAATTAAGATAAATGTATGATTATCTAAACTCAGAAATGAAGATTATAGTTTTTAAGAGGGTTAACGAAGGGGGAATAAAATGTACTGATGAATGTTTTAAGAAACCACAGTAATTTCCATTATTTAATTATTGCATCTTAATGACATATTAATATTTAACATTTAAGTCAAAAACGACAAATTGTTTAAAGTATCTATTGACAGTATAATTTATTTTTTAAAGTTTGGATTAAAAATATTTTTATAGGTTGCAAGACTCCATACAACATGGAATGATTGTTTTTTTAAAGCTTTTGAAGTGAGGAAAACTGGCCTGCTAAAAGAGA
Organism: Caerostris extrusa; assembly: GCA_021605095.1. Lineage (NCBI taxonomy): Eukaryota > Metazoa > Arthropoda > Arachnida > Araneae > Araneidae > Caerostris > Caerostris extrusa. The sequence goes on along the minus strand of BPLR01008342.1, from coordinate 164,409 downwards.
TAGAAGAAAATGCGATTCTTGAAGAAGTGGCCAGTAAAATCAAGAAGAAAATGCAAAGTGGAATGCAGGAAAAAGTTCTCCCCTTAAAGGTGATCTAAGTGGCTTTTTTACCGCTATGTATGGTAAATTTATTTGAAAAAGAATAGTTGAGTAGTTCATACAAACACACACATATACTATATATATGATACGTAATTTCATATACGTACTGATTTTAATGATTATATATATATATGTGATACGTAATTTAGTGTAATTTTAAACAGAACACTTTATAACTTTATATAAAATTAAACTTTATTATTATGATAAGAAAAGTCCGTAACTTTAGATATATTACTTTTTTTCTTATTTTTTATTCTGCCTTTCGTTAGATTCGGCTACAAAGCAATTTTAACTTATGGCATGTATATTTTTTTATTTACGATTTTTTTCTAATGCAGCTGCAAACACTTAGACAATTGTCTTTGATGCCTTAAGGTAAATGCTGCACCGACGTTACTCACTTTTTAGCACTAACCAGGAGGTGCGTGCAGCTTGAAGATAAGCTACGGACGCGGAGTAAGAATATTCCCGCAACGCTCTACGATCGTGTTTGACCGGGATCTACGGTTTAAAGTGGATTCTGAACTCCTACAATCACCCATGGCACCGCCGGGACTCGAGCCCGAAACCTGTGGTACCGAGCGCCACAGCGCTAGCCACTCGGCCATTCAGGCCCCTTATTACAATTATTGTTCCCCTGATATTCTTTATAAAATTCTTTATGATCTTTTATTTATTTAAATATATAGAATTTAATATTTATTAATATTAAAAACAAAATCTTTTTTAATAAAATGTCACATTGCTCTATTTTTCTTCTTTTGAAGTGAACCTATAACGCGAAAAAAATGTATGGATAATTTTTATTACTCGTTAAAAGGACTTCACTCGTTTATTACTTTTACAGTAAACATATTAAAAGGCAGTAATTAACAGAAAAAGTAAATATCTGGAAAATATTTTTAAACTTACTTTAAAACCTAGTAAAATTGAAAAGAAAGATACATTATCTCTTTTCTATATATCATAAAATTAACACTAACGTAGTTATAGTAAAGAAATGAATGAATGCCAAATACAATGGCATGTTTGTTGTACGCAAAGATTGAATTATAGTCGTAGTGGAGAATTGATATAATAAATTTTATGTGAAACTGCTCATTGTAGTTTTAATGTTTGATAAGGGTTAAATGTTAAGAAATATTTTGACAGTTTTGAAATTATGCACTTGAAAAAAAAAAAAAATGAATTATTAGAAATGGTGTAATATGTAATATTTATTTATATTTTAAAATATTATCCTGTAGTTCAAAATTAAATAGTTTTTATTTGAATATATGTATATATAATTTTTCTGTACGTGTATTTGTCACTGAACTCCGGCTGGACCTATTTTGATGAAATTCAGATTCACAACTTGACCCCGTAGGTGGCGCTGCAATCATAATTAAGGAAATTTTGTTTCAGGGGCAGGGCAACATCTGCCGGGCTCTCTAGTATATATATATATATATATATACTCTTTTAAAGCACTTTTAACTAATAATATGATGAAGCTGATTTTAAAAAATGGCGTGAAAGGAAGTGCAGTAGAACCTCTGGAAGCCGAAGTTCAAGGGAGACGCCAAATAATTCGAGTTATAGGCCTTTTTGCATTTTGAGAATAAAGATATTTCAGTTTTTCTGTTGCCTTTCAAGCAATTAAAAAAAAAAATCCAGAATAAGCTAGTTTCCTTTACAAAAATCGAAAATGTAGGTTTCTAAGACAAGACTAAAAATTCAGTGACATTATATAATAATACAGTAGAACCTCTGTAAGTCGAAGTTCAAGGGAGACGCCAAATAATTCGAGTTTTCGACTTATGGAGGATTTCGACTTTGCGCGGGTTTTGTAAGGAAATATTCGACTTGTAGATTCTTTCTAACTAATTTTGTGTTAGAGAGGTAAAATAAATAAAAATTCAAGTTACAGTGGTAATAAACATGTTTATTTGCAACTTAAAAGTTATATTATCTACTACAATAAAAAATCAAAATAATTTCGAAACAACCTTAAAATTAAAAATATTATGTAATAAAAAGTCACTTATTTATTTATTTGCTTTAGACAATTCGATCGTTCTCTGTCTATAGCAATAAAAAATGATCTGTATCAAACATTGCTAATATTCGAGGTACAGAGGTCCAATTTTTTTTCTTCGAATTAGGCAGGGAAAATATATACCAAAATGTTTTGTGGGGATTGACTCATTATTTCGACATATAAGAGGATTGAAATTTCGAGTAATAGAGGTTTTGGAGCTTGAAGGGTAGGGAACAAAAATTTTTTTCGAGTTGTGGAGGTTTTCGACTTATTAAGGTTCGACTTAAAGAGGTTCACTGTATATATTTTTTTCGATCATCGATGAGCGTTCCTCACTCCCCTCGATCTCTTTTTTTTCTCTTTATGTAGCATTGAAAAACGATTAGAATTTTTTACATTGGTACTTTATTTTAAAAAAAATACTATTTTAAATTAGTTGACTTATTTTAAAATAATTCATAAAAGTTTTTAACGTAAGCATTATGTAAGCTTTTTTAAAGTTATAGGTGGCTTAAAAATAAGTTACTTACGAATTATTTTGATCTACACAGTAATATTTCATTAATACTTAATTGCTTCAATATATTTTGATCAGACTGCTTATATTGCACCGTGGGCTGAAAAAATTTCTGAAGTTTTTCAAGTGCATCAAAAAGAGTTGGCCAATGTTCTCGACATCAAGAAAAAGAAATGACCATAAATAGGATTGTGGAGAAACCAGACGAACTTGGTGAAAATATGGAAGATAATCCATTATTAAAATTTGAGGTTAAATAATCCTTTTTTAAACCTATATTGATTTTACTTGCTAAGTTAAATATTACATTTTAAAACTTTTTAATCTTTAAGTAGTTAATTATATGAAATTTACATTTTTTATGTCTATGGATTTATTTATTTTTGATGTTAATATGTCTACAATATCCTTTTTTTTAAACCTACCTTTTCTATTTTTTTTTACATTCAAATAATTTTTATTTTCTCATTCTAATATGTTTTATATTGAATGGGATATTATGACGTTTCAATTTTATGCTCACCTTATTTGCTATCTTTCTTAAAGCGCTTTTGAACATAATAACAATTGTAACATAATAACAATAACATAGCGATAGTAACATAACAAATTTTATTATTAATATTCTGCATTAATTATTTTTTGAGTTTGTATATACTTTATTTATTGTTTTTTATACTTTACGGTTTACAATTTTTTATTTACTTTATCTAAATTATATCGTTGAACACAATAGCTTGTAGGTCAAATTATTGGAAGAAAATTTCATACATAAGAACTTCTAAGAAAATGGTTCTTAAATTTTTTTAGTTAACGATGCCTTCTAAAATTTCCAACTTTCCCCATATTCGATTTCCTGATTATTCAATTATAGTAAACTAACTTTGAAAACATGTGTAAATAATCAGAAGAATTTAAAATTGAATAAATGTTAATGTAATTTTGTAATATTTAAAAATATTAATATAAACAATATTAATAAGAAAACATAGAATATATTAATAACAAAATGAAAAACAATATTAACAACAAAAATTGAAATTAGAACTTTTGATATGAAAATTAAAAAAAGGGGTCAATTTTCAAACCTTTTTTTTATTACCTTACGTTAAGAATTACTATTCCAGAAAGTAAACTGTACTTTATATTTATCATGGATTTCGTGAAAAGAAATCTGAACTCTTTATTCTTATGGTGGAACTCAACTGAATGGATCATTCTTTGGACAGTTTCAGAATTTTCGCTGTACAATTAAAAATTCTTTTTTGTATTACAGTACTTCAAAGTTTTACAGTGCTAATTGGAAATGTTTCGTATTTCTTGCAATAAACCTCTGTAGCGCATCTTCCTTTCCTGTTTTCCTTGACGAGTAGAAACTTTGAATATGCAAGTTTCAGCTGCTAAGTAACATTTCTGGGAGATTTACGGGATTTATGAGATAAAATAATAAAATTTTCAAATGTCAATAGTCTTTTCTCCTCGAAAATGGGTCGTGTTTTGAACAATAAATGAATTCCGAATGAAGAAGAATGAAACCAATGATATTTATTCTTACAAATTATTAAAATCAGACATGAATGTCAGTCAATGTTTTTATTTATGAAAATGATTCAATAAAAACACTAATTCCCATTGTTATTAGCGACGCAGTTATCTATATTTTAACTATAATTAATTATTTAATTAATTCTAGTCGTCTATATTTTAATTTTTATACGAAAAAAAATCATTGTTAAGTATATAATTTTATCCATAGTACTCTAATGATAACACAAAACAGTTCTTTAGTTTTTTAAAATTTAAACTGGGACTTGTATTTATTTAACTTATATATTTGTTATAAACGGGATATTTTGAACTTTTTATCATTTACAATGGCGGGAGTACATACATTTAAACAAATACAACAAAGAAAGAATAAAAAACATCAAAACACAGTAGAAAAAAGTAAAGATCGAAGTCATTGCCCCAGAACTCTCTGGCACGCCAATATTTTGCAATCTCGGAGTTGTTCCATGGAGTGTCTTGCGACATTGCAGGTGTTTTATATTCATAGGCTCTTTCAAATCACAGTAGAGATGATCATATACACCTATACGATATAAGTGTTCCCCCAAACAGTCATGTCCTGTTATGAGTCTGAAAAAGAGATACTGCATTTCGGCGAGGCTTGTCTGTTATTGTATCTAGCTCTGTCTCACTCTAATTCTTACTCTTTATTCAATTCCTTCTATTAACTCACACTCTCCCTATATATATCTTGTTCGAATTTTCAATCGTTCATAAAATACTTTTTATTCCTTCACTCAAGTTCAAATAAATTTTTTTTTGAACTTGTAGTGGATGACACTGGATGTGAATACAATTTTTCAAATAATAATTAATTCATTAAATTTATAATTCATTAATTTTAGTTTTGTTTAGATTTAAGTTGCCTATATCTACCAATAGATGGCGCCATATAAACTTAAAAAATAAATGAAAATTATTTATAAAGGACTTTCTGCAATAGAGTGAAAAAAAGTAGGAATTGACTTTAAAATTTTTTTTTTTTTTTTATATTACTTGGTTTTTCCGTAACTCTGAAAAGGCCCCCTTTTCATAATGTATTTTATATATAGTTTTACAGAATATATTTTGAAATAATAAAAGGAGGCATAAGTGCAGAAAGATGAAAAACCAACTAAATTATATCAAAGTGACTGAATATTATTGACGTTTTAATGCATTATTTTTGCAGTCTGATGAACTGATCAACCAGGGAAAGCGAATGTTCTCCATTGCCTTGGAACTCAGAGAGGATGAAACAAAGAAGATGAAAGCTGAACTGAGTATGGTGATGTCCAAGAAACAGGAACTTCGCGATAATACAGAAAAAGTAAGTTAATTTTATGGATTGCAGTCATTCATATTTAATATTGATTACAATAAAATTTTTGAATAAATTATTATGTTTCAGGCATCTAAAGCCATTAACATTTGGCAGAAGATTTTATACAGTGCTCTGGACTCTAAAAGAAAAGGCATTCAAGTTACACAAACAGGAAAGGTAATGATTGACACTTGTCATTAAAAATATTTTCTCTGTTAAATTTTAATTTTTTGTTTGCATATATTGTTAAGACTCTAAATTTTTCCGGCCAGTGAGATTCATCACACTTGTACAAAATATATTTATTTTTTAATGGCCAAAGTAGTGAAAAACTAATGTACTAAAAAAAATGCATTATGTGTGCATCCATATATTCAAAAATTAACTGTCGAAATTATGAGAAAAATTAACTTTTATTTTAAAATGATATTCTTGCTAATATAGGATAGATAGTTCTGAGTTCTTCTTACAGTTCTGAATTCTCAGAATGATTAAATTATATTTTGCGAACTCATGAGACGAGCCATCTTGGAACATCTCATATAACAGGTTCTATGTTTCACTTTAAGTGACCTCAGTGACCATCCCTAGATACGCACAGTTGATTGTATAGCAGAGCAAATCAATTTGAGAAATCTGTCACAAAAAAGTTGTTAGCGCTTTTGGTTCAAATTACACCTGCGAATCGTTTTTCTAAAATGAAATTGATCAAACACAAAACACGCTCAAACATTATAGACGCTAACTTGCAACACCCATTACGATGTGCAAATATCCAAATGGAAATCGATTTTCAAAAGCTAAGGGAAAGAATGAAGAAACAAATATCACACAAGTAAAATAAAATTTTTTAATGATATCCTTTCTTTTATTTCATTTGTATTTTTTATGTTTCATCTTTAGTGTTATATATTTCTTTACAGTGTGCGTTTAGTATTAATATTATTATATTGTCTACGTTTATAGGTAAGAATGATAATAAACACAATAATAATAACTCATTATGTTTCAATTTTCACTTCAAAAAATGTCTATAGTGGGTCTACATCTAATATGGGGATATAGAATTTTATATGCGGCCCGCGGGTTATGATGCATTTCAAAGAAATCGAAATTTTAGAATTGGAATATAAAAGAATTTAACGTAAGAATGAAGATATAAAAAAAAAAGATATTTGTTAAAAAAAAAAAAGAACATCTGATACAATAAAAAGTAAAGAATCAATTGTGAAGGGGAGGAAAGGTTGCATATATATATATATATATATATACATGTGTGTGTGTGTGTTAGGTTCTTTTTTTTTTAGTTTTGATGGAAATTCCCTCAATTTTGTTTTATGGCTTTAAGAAAAAGACTTCATAATGTTTTTTTTTTATGAATATAAAAATTTTTTTGATGATTTTTTTAGGAAATTTTAATCTTTTGCATTACCAAAAGAGTAAAAAAAAAAAAAAAAAAAAAAAAAGAAAGAAACTAAACAGCTGAAAACAAATTATATTTAAAATTTTTTTGTTTTTGAATCTATATTTTCCGTAATAAGATTTCTTCGAAGTATTCTGATGACATTTTATATATTCTTTATGTTATAAAATATATTGTTTATGTTATGATACCATTTTGTATATTTTATATGTTTAAAAGTTATTGAAAATTTAAATAAATATTAAACTTTTACGTCTTTATTTAGCGATTTTCTACATCGTCCGAGGATATTTTCATGTAGCTGAAAAAAAGTTTGATAAAAGATTTGGAAGAAGGAGTTAAAAAAACGAAAGCTAGAGATAGTTTTCAATATTTTATGGTATGTTTTATTTTTACATGTGGATTGTTAATCATTTAGCGAGATTATTATGTAATGCTGTACACAGTGACAGATTTAGGTTCGATGGCACCCTAGGCCCAAGTTAATTTGACGCCCTTATTTTTTAGTATCTATTTGTTAGATATTTTAAATTTTACTACATACACGATTAATTATTTTTTAAAAATAATTCTACCCTTTAAATATTGACATCTTGGGGTTGTCAAAGCAAAAGAAAAAAAACATTAAAATTCGGTCTTACAGTTGATAAAAAACAAAATCAATTTCAAATTTTTGCTTCCTCGAAAATTTTGGCACCCTTAAAAATTTACCACCTAGGACCGAGCCTAAGCCTAAATCCGTCACTGACTGTGAAATTTTTTTTCATATACCAGATTCTTTTCTTATACAAATTATGATAAAATACTCTATGAAGACAATTCAGTATTTCAGAAAATTATTTTCTTGCTCATAATGTGCAACATTTAGTGAAAAATTAATGCCATTAATGAAGTAAATAGATACAAAGTAAATAGATTATAATGTAATTTTAATGATGGAGAAGATTACGAAGTATTACGTTACATTAAAATGAGTAATAAAGAGAATTTTTTTTATGTTTTAACTGATTGCATCTTAAAATTGAAATTACGTTATGTTGAATTATGCTGCTATTTTTAAATGTCAGGTTAATTATATTACTTCTAGTATAAAATCTTGTTAAATAAGTGGCGGTTTACTGAAAAAAAGATTCATATAAATATATTCAATAAGAATATGTTACTATAATATTTTTATTAACTTTTATTTAGGACCAAGAAAACCAACCGCTATTGTGGGATCAATTATTTCAGACTGCATATGATATAATTGCAAAAAGATTTGGAAAAAGTGGAAAAATTAGGATTCAAAGAAAAAGAAAGAACGACGATACTGTTGTGGAATATTTAGAAGATGTACCTTTCCTCCTGAATTATCTAGTTTAACTTTTATGTTATCTTTGATCATTTATATCTTTAATTATTTGTTTCATTAGCATACATACTTTGAATATTGAGTGCTGACGGAATTTCTTTATTCCTTAATAGTGTATTTCTATTGTCACTATCATAAAAATCAACATACCAAAAACTATAGTATTAAATCTTGCCGTAGTTTACTGCCTACGAAATTACAGTGGCTATCCTTAATTGTTTTCAAATTATTATATGATTAATAACTTTAAAAAAATAAATTAATTAATTTAATTATTTAATTATCCCATAGGGGATATTTTTCTCATAATATACAACTAAAAACATCATTTTTCTAAATGAAGATTTATTTAACCTACTTGTTTTCCATGAATATACTATATAATGAATTTTGATACATTTTTGATAACTAACTTTTATTCATCCATTATTACATAAATACACCTAATAATCTAATAATTTGGAGGATTACGTCCACATAAATCAAACTTTCATATGTGTTGTTAATATTAAACAAATTTCTATGCATATATCCAAGGAGATTTTAAAAATACAGTATCTTCCTCCTATAATCTACAGCTTATACCTTAAAAATAATAAACATTGCTTGTTTTATCGGCCTGTTATAAGTTTTGAGTCTTGTTTTCTCTTCACTAACTATGAGCATTATGTAATTGATTTTTTTAAATAGTTAATTCACTTTGTAATCATTCTTAATAGCTTCGTAAAAATGTGTATATTTTTGTCTACATGTTTGAAACCCTAAAAGTTTATTGATATTATTAAATGTCGAATGAATATCTTTTAATTCTGGTGATTTCTAATTTTTTAAAAAAACTCCTAATTGTACTTCAAATATCGTAAACATGTGTGCATAATTACAAGTACAAATCAATTTTTCTTTTATTCAAACAATGTTAGTGATGTGTTTAGAATACCGTGATGAGTACTTTATATTTTGGGAAAAAATTCTTTCAAAACTTAGTTAAATTCCTTCTATTATCTCTCACACTCTCCTATATATATATATCTTGTTCAAATTTTCGTTCATAAACACTTTTTATTCATCCACTCAAGTTCAAATATATTTTCTTTTGAATTTGTAGTGGATGACACTGGATGCCAATGCAGTTTTTCAAATATTAATTCAGTAATTAAATTAATTAATTCATTTTAGTTTTTTTTTTTTTTAGATTTAAGTTGCATGTATCTACCAATAGATGTCGCCAAATGAACTTAAAAAAATGAATGAAAATTATTTATAAAAACTTCCTGCAATATAGTGAGAAAAAAAAAGCAACAATTGACTTAAAATTTTTTTTTGTTATTACTTGTTTTCCTGTTTAGGATACTGAAGACCTCCCCATTGGGCAGATATTTTTCTTTAGATGCAGCCCAGCAACTAGTCCAAGAAATGCATCCAGACAACATAGATTTCCAGCATATTTATGAGGAATATTTGCTGAATGAAGTAGGTTTAAAATTATTGCGGTCTTTTTTCAACCAATTTAAATTTAAATGAAAATATGTTCCATAAGGATAAGAATAGGTTAGTATAGATAAGAATAAGTTTGTTTAGTAAGGATATGATAAGGATAGTTGTTCCTGAAATTGTAATCAATTCGTGGTATCATTTTGATATATTTTGCTGAAATAATGACCATATTTTATTTTATATTTATGAGAAGATGTGTTTCATTGATAATTTTTGTCATTCATATTGCAATGAAGAATGAGTTAACCATATAACCATTCTTGCACTTAAATGGATACTGCCCTAGGAAGTTGGCATTAGTTATTAGCAGACTCAGAACTAATCATTACAGAGGGATGAAGATTCTCCCCCAGACAAGACCAGGGAATACATCTCCCTGCAGAAATTGCCCCAACGATTTCGAACACCTAAGCACATTCTAGAGTGCCCAGCTCTCACTCCCCCATGTTTTGCAATTGGGTAGGGTGCCAATCGAGGCCAACTTAAGAGAAGTCCTGTATAGTGAAGCGGCGCCATTGCTAGCGGAAGCTATTGTGAAGACTTTTGACTTGAACTAACTTAGATATTTATATTTCAAATCCTAGACACGATAACAAACAACAACTTAAATGGATAACATGGCTAATTGTTCTATTAACTATGTTCTTAATTATATTTTCTATGTTCTTAAGTTAACATTTCTTGTATTAGTTAAAAACAAATGTTAATTTTTTTTATATTATACCTCTGTTAAACCTACGTGTGAAAAACCAGTTTTCAATATTATCCATTTTATATGTTTTTTAACCCAGGCCTTACCATCTTGGAATGAAATATTATTTACAACATTCAACTACACCAAAAAGGAAATCCAGAGAAAAATTATTCACGGATGATGTTGGTATATTAGATAATAAGGATTTGAGGAATATTAGATTATTGGTAACTATAAAATTTTAAAGTTTCATGGCAATATATTTAATATTCTATCTTAAATATTATTTAATAACAATTGATTATTTTAATATGGATTTTTAAAAAAAGTCTTTTTTTTTTTTTATATTCATCTATTTCAATTTATTTATTTTATTTACTTCAAATTCACATTTTTCTATAATTTTGTGACATTACTGACTTTCCTGATAGATGCTATACATTATAATTTAAGGAGAAAAACATAGTTTTTACACGTTTCAATTATCATAGTTTGACGAACAAGAATGATAACTTCCTGCTGTTTGCTCTAAATCGCATTTATCTGTACTTAATTATTGGTTTTAAAAATGGAAAATTGCCATAAATATCTACAAATCTGGGGCAGTTCACTTTTCCAAAGAAAATAAAATCAAGAAACCAAATAACTTCTTAAGAAAAACCTCATTCCTTGGAATAGTCAAGCTAAATATTTTGGAGTTATTCTGAATCTACACCTCTCTGTGAAATCTCATTTATAAGTTATCAAACATACTGCAAGTTCAAAAACACGCTAACGCTCTACCCTATTATTAACGTTTATTCGGAGACGAGCATAAAGAACAAATTTTGAACAAACCATCAAATTTTGAATGCAAGGAGATTCATGCGCAATAGAAGAATTCATGATGCTATCTAGCTGTCTATGTTAAGACAATTTTTGAAGAAACTTTCTTCTAAATTTTTCAGCGATATCACTACTCACGAAAACTCTGCAATCCAACAAATTGATGTTTATTATCCTGATGATAATATTAAAAGAAGAAGTATTTTACTGCAATTGATGATTTATCTGACCTTAATCCGTAATTTACTATGCAATTTTTATTTTATTTTGCTTGTGTTTTGTTCTTACAGGAGATGGCGTCCCTGTGAGGCCAGAATGCTCTAATTAAAAACACTTGAATGGTTTACCAAATTTCTTTTTACATTTCAGAGGAAGACGTTCGATTTTTCCTCCTTCTTCTAAAATCAATCTTAAAAATAGTTTTCTTCTAATTTTTTGTTGCAATTTTTAACAATGCATTGTTGCTTTTTTAAATAACACAGACCAACCATTTTTTTTTTTCGTAGTTTTAGCTCTTCTTCTCATTTGTTTATATGCTGAATCTTAAATTGAGCATTAAACAAAGATTAGATCACAAGATTACACATCAATATCACATTAAACATTAGATCACAAGTTTCATGCCGTTTTCAAGAAAAAAACATCTCTTATCGTACACATCGAAAATTTCAAAAAAAAAAAAAAAAAAAAAAAAAAAAAAAACTCCTTACGTAAATCAAAGTTCGAGGGTGTTAAACCGAACTTCAACATGCTTTTAACGTAGTTATTTTTGGGATCTAAGTAATTACAAATAATCATGGAGATAGATATTTTCCAAGTCGCCGCGCTATTGTGAGATACTATATTGATTTATGAGTCGTTTCCCAAATCATTCTTTTCCCCTCGTAGATTTTAGTTATTATTTGCTCTTTGCTCAATAAAATAGCGAATCGTGCTTATATTAGCAGTCCTGATAGTTTTTTTATATTTGCTATGAGTTAACTGTCAAAAAACACCAAACAAACAAAACGGAATTTGTGAGAAAGGTTTACATTAAGCACTTAGACTAAAGCTTGATGACTAACAAAAGTCTTGAGCACCATTCATGATATGATGTTTGTTTAGAAGTATTTTGAAATAATGATAATGGGAGAATTTTTCAGGTGTCTCTATGGTGCGCAAAATCATTAAGTAGGTGAGTTTGATGAATCATTAAAAATATTACTCCCATTACTGCATTCACCTATTTTAAAAATAGTGAATGTGCAGTAGTGGAGTATTATTTTTATAAATTTATTTTCTAAACCTCAGTGTCCTCGGAAAACTCCCACCAGGTAGCCTGACTAAAGTAAAATGCTGAACATCACAAACGCCATCGAGTCTCCTCGGTTTTTGAAACAGTGTCTACAACAAAGCCGCTAGCGGATGGTCCTCAGTCCTAATGCTCACGTTGCCACTAAGCCACGAGTCGGGTTTTCAAAATTATAAAAGCAATATCAAAAATTGAACCTGGTTGTTTATACATGTGCCAAGAATTCTCTCGTTAGAAACATTGAAAGAAGGTTCTTTTATTGGTCCTGACATAAGAAAATGAATGCAAAACCCTAACTTTGAAACTATAATTAACTAAAAACAAAAGATGCACGAATTGCATTTAAAGAAAATATTTTGAATTTCTAGGAAACCGGAAAAGTCCTAATTATAAAAAATGTAGTTCAAATTATGTTGGGAAAAAATTCGAAGAACAGGGGCCTGAGTGGCCGAGAGTGGCTAGCGCTCTGGCGCTCGGTGCCACAGGTTTCGGGTTCGAGTCCCGGCGGTACCATGGATGTTTGTAGTGGTTCGGAATCCAAGTTAAACCGTTGGTCCCGGTCTAATATGATCGTAGAGCGTTGCGGGGGCATTGTTACTCCCCGTCCGTGGCTTATTTTCAAGTTACACGCGGCACCTGGGTAATGCAAAGTGAGTTACGTCTGTGCAGCGCTTTCCTTAAGGCATCCAAGACAAGTGTCCAAGTGTTTGCCAGCTGCATTAGAAAAAAATTCGAAGAACTCGATTGTAACAAGAGTTGAAGATTCATCTTTCTTGAAATAAGCAAACTGAAGGAATTTTTACCTAAAACTCTTGGATCAATGAGTAAAGAACAACTTGAGCATCTTCACCAATATGTTATAATGAAAAATATTATACTAAGTTATTGGGATATTAATTTGGTAGGATATTATTAATCCCATCCATCAAGTAAATTCGCATAAGAGAGAAAAAAGGTACATTCAAACTTTTATTTACAAAAGGTTATGAAAATACAAATTTTTGGATTACTATGTTCAGGGACAATACCTTTCTCAACTTTTATCATAATAATGTCGCAAATGAAAATAGAATTTTAAGTTCATAAATATCTTGTTTGTTACACACCTTTCACGTTTATACATTAGATTTTAGAGTAAAAAACTAATAGAATTTGCAGAAAAATAGTGTGTGATAGGAAAAAACAATTGAATAAGTGGAAAACGCTTTCCAAAAAACACAAAAATCTAATAATCTTAAATAACAATAATCTTAAATTAGGAAAAAAAATTTTTAATAAATTTTTGTTTGGTTATGCTGTGTGATTTTTATTACATGTTCCACTTTAATTAATTTAATTTATACTGCTTGAATCTGAATGAAACGCTACTTTACATTTTTAAGCAATATAATTCTGGTGGTTTTTTTTTTTTCAAAACTTCAATTTTTCACGCTTATTCCAATAATTTAATAATTACAAAATAATCTTAGTTATTGAAGATAAATAGATTTAATAATGTTAATTAAACTGTTAATTCACTTAATAATTTGGATAGAGATAATTTATACAATAAAATTTTGTTGAAATTTCTGGATTTTATAATAAATTGTTCTTTCAAAGCTCCACAAGCGCAATTAAAGATATTTTAATTTTTAAAGGCATCTCATTATACTTTCTGTTGGGATCCTATCATACTTGCTGTGATTGAAGAATTTTTGGCAAATACTGAAAATAAACACGGTGGAAATGCAGATAGTGATAAGAAAATAAAAATGTCACTTCTTGCATTGAAAGAGAGTTCCAGCAAAGAAATGAAACAAACAAGAAAACTGATCAAACTATTAATGCAGTATGTCTTTAAGCTATTATTGTTCATATACAAATTTAATTATTTTTAATCAAAATCATAAAAAAATTAATTTATTAATTTAAAAATTGGAAAATTTTTAATTAAAAACATTTAAAAAGGAAAGAAATTGTTTTCATAAAAAAGTAATAACTAATAATAATGGAAATATTTTGTTTTTTAATGTTAAATGAATTAGTTAAAAGTTTGTTTTTAATTTCTAAATGGTTTGTATTATTAAATTCCTTCTATTAGCTCACACTCTCCCTGTATATACACTAATGTCCCTAAATTAAGGATAATGAAGTTCAGGCAAAGAAAGTGACAGAAGCAAAACAAATTTGACTTATTTGTAAAGTCTATTTATTAAACAAAAGGTAAAGAGCAAAAAAGATGCTATATGTTTGACATAATTAATAAAAATTGCGATTTTAACTCCTGGAGCAAATTTTAAAAAGAACTTATTTACAAAAACAGTATAACATGGTTAGTATGATGGTTAATCTGGAGTATGTCTCCCGGACGATGCAATACAGGCCTTACAACGCCTAGGCATGCTGAGTATCAAATTATCAATCTGATCTTGGGGAATATTACACCACTCATCAAGCAATGCCCTCCGAAGTTCCGGTTGACAGGTGGGAGGGGGTTGACCGGCTGCAATTCGTCGGCCAAGCATATCCCACACATGCTCTATTGGATTCAAGTCCGGTGAGTATGCTGGCCAATCCATACGGGTGATATCCTCCAATTGAAGGCATTCGTCTCCAATGTTTGCACGGTGAGGACGGGCGTTGTCATCCATAAACAGAAATTCAGCACCCATGGCGCCCCGAAACAAACGTACATATTGTTCCAGAATGACATCCCGATAGATGTGGCCTGTCATCGTTACACTCTGAACATGCAGGTCAGTTCTGGAACCAAGAATAATTCCTCCCCAAACGAGCCATCCTGCACCACCGTAACAGTGTCGTTCAATGGTGTTCTGTTGGTGGTAACGGGTATCTGGCACTCTCCATATGAATGTCCGGCGAGAATCAGACTGCAAACTAAACCTGGACTCGTCGGAAAACATCACACCAGGCCACTGTTGCGGTGTCCACAATGCATGCTATCTACTGCAGGTTAATCGCAGGCGACAGTGAGTTGCGGTAAATGGAACATATCTGACAGGCCTACGAGCATATAGACCAATATGCCCTAAGCGTCTGTACACGGTCTGAGTTGAAATTGTCGTTCCGGTAGCTGAAGAGAGCTGACGAGACAGGTCTGATGCTGTGCTCCGTCTGTTTCTTTTGGCAGTAACTGCTAAATACCGGTCCTCAATAGGCGTTGTAACTCGGGGCGACCTGTGCTGTAACATCTACCTCACATTACCATCATCTTGGAATCGTTGCCAAAGCCTGGAGATGATACTCTGGGCGATTCCAAGTTCCTCGGATACTTCCAGCTGGGGGTACGTCCACATTCCAGTCGTCCGATAATTCTGCCCCGTAAAAATCATCCAAATACTTTCTTTGTGCCATAACTATGCGGTTATTGCATTGAAAGGTTTTTAAAGCGCTTGTGAACAATTTTACTTCTTTGCCACAATTCCTTATATACCCTCTCTTACACTCGTCATTGTGACGTACTATCCGCGCCATCTGGTGGTTTCCTGTAATTTTCATATTCTTCTTCAAGATGTGTGTGATATTTCTACAGGTGAAATTTTTATTTTAGAGTTCAATTTCTGTGTGATTCTGAATTATTCTTAATTTATGGACATGAGTGTATTTATATATCTTGTTCAAATTTTCAATCGTTCCTAAAATACATTTTATGCATCCACTCAAGTTCAAATACATCTTTTTTTTGAATTTGTAGTGGATGACACTGGTTGTTAATACAGTCTTTTCAAATATTAATTCAGTAATTAAATTTAATTAATTAATTTTAGTTTTATATGGGAGAAATATTCATACATTCACGCTACTCTTTCTTCTCATTTGCTCATCATTAATTAATTAATAATTAGTTAATAATCTCTTTTTTCTCATAACTAATTATTAATTATTTTATTCATTCAATTAATTAACTATTTTTATTCATTTAATTATTAATTATTATTATTTTATTGTTCATGTAATATATATTATTCAATTTTAAAATAATGTAACTACAAATTGGAAATAATATAAAAATCGTCTGATTTTAATTTATTCATTTAATTATTAATTATTTTTATTTTATTATCTAATATTTTTATTATTAATTTACTATATATATTTCAATTTTTAAAATAATGTAACTACAAATTGGCAATAATATAAAAACGTCTGATTTTAATTTAGCTTATTTTTCTGGATATTATTATTCTTAATTTTTTATGTTTGGTATTTGAAACGATCGTGTTTGAGTATTCTTGTTAATGTATTCTATATTTATTAATTTTAAATGATCAAAAAGTTTTTAATTAAATTTGAAATATAGCTAATATATTTGCTTTTATTATTTTTATCGTATGTATTTGCTTTTTTTATATTTACTTTTATTATTTTTGCTTTTATTATTTTGCTGTCATTCAAAATTGCTGTTCTTTTTTTTTTTTCAATTCCTTCTATTAGGTCACATTCTTCCTATATTTATCTTGTTCAAATTTTCAATCGTCCATTAACTCTTATCCATCCAAAGTTCAAAAACTTGTAGTGGATGACACTGGATGTTGATACACTTTTTCAAATATTAAATCAGTAATTAAATTTAATTCATTAATTTTAGTTTTTTTATTTAAGTTGCATATATCGATCAATAGAAGGTGCCAGATAAACTTAAAAAAAATGAATGAAAATTATTTATAAAGGACTTTCTGCAAACTTGTTTTTATATTACTTGTTAATAAAATGTTCCAAAATTTAATTTTTTTTTATATTGCTTAAACATGTAATAATTTTGTTTTTTTTCAATTTTTCAACAAATTGATGAATTATTATTCTGCATCGAATGAAGGAGATTAAATTGTATCAAATTGTACTTCTTATTTATTATTTTTTTACAAACTTGTAATCTAATAAATAAATTTTACTTTTTAAATATATCATGTGCAAAGATTATCGTATTATATTCTTTTTCCTCAGTTGCTGAATTACATATAATTTGGTAGCATTATGTGATAGCATTGGTTTTTAAAATATGATTAAAATTGGGATATTTTGGCGAGATCTTTAAATGAAGCCCTGATCTTATTTTGAGTTCCAAGAAGATTGTTTAAATATCCGAGTTACATTGGTTTAAAGTGGTTATTATTTAATTTAATTGGTTTTATTGGTTTAAATTTAATTCAAAAATGCATGTTCGGAATTTGCCCGAATAGTTAAAATATTTATTTTGTCTCATTTTAACATATTTTCAAAATTTAGTAAATTTTTTTAATAAATTATGTGTTAGAAAACAATTTTATTTATTTTTCGTGCTGTTTAAACTGTTCTCACTATTTATAGATGCTTGTCAAAGATCAAATATTTCACTCTGAATTTTGCAAACAAGGGAATGAAACTATTTAAAAATAAATTATAGATTTTCCTCATATGTTTACGCACTAAGAAACATTAAGCTTATTTTTTTCTTTACTTCTTCGTAAATATCATTAATAAATTTGGTGTTTGATTAATGGAAAATAAAATTTTGCTAAATTTTCTAAACCTCAGCATTTAAAAGACTACAAATGGACTGTTCTGTTTCCAACCAAAGATGCAGAAAAGAATTCTGCAGTTCAAGAAGAATTGCTGGAAACTAAGATCAAGCTAGAAAATCCGAACAGTAACTTTAAAGAAGAAAAGGTATTTATTTTTATTCAAAAAGAAGACTAAATTCAAGCACAAGGGACTTTATATATGAAGAAGAAAAAAAAATTCCACCTGTTAAATACAAAAATTATGGCGCTCGGTACGACAGGTATCGGGTTCGAGTCCCGGCGGTGCCATGGGTGTTTGTTGTGGTTCGAATCCACTTTAAACCCTAGGTCCCGGTCCTAAGGGATCGTAGAGCGTTGCGGGGGCATTGTTACTCCGCGTCCGTGGCTTATCTTCAAGTTATACGCACCCCCTGGGTAATGCAAAGTGAGTAACGTCTGTGCAGCACTTATGGCATAAAAGATCACGGTCTATTTGCCAGCTGCATTAGAAGAAAAAAATATACAAAATTATTTAGATAACATTTCAAATATTAATTAAAGGTTTACGATCAATTGGTAGTTAATAAATTACAATAAAAATTCTTTTCGTATATCTTTCATATATGCAAAACTTAAATAATGACTGTTTCCTTGCTTTCTTTCGTATTTCCGCAAAAATCAGGAAAGCATTAATACAATTAGCTCAATTGTGCAAAGCTTTTACTAAAGAGCCATTAATCTGCAATTTTAAGAAGCTCTAATTCAGCAATGTTAAATTTTTATTCTAAACGTTCTTTTTCTAAGAAGTTGCACCTATCTATCTGAAATTTCTTATGAGCAATATCTGTTTTTTATAATTTTAAATCAGATTTTCTCCATTTCATAACTTATTCTTCATAATAATGCAGAAATATAAATGCATTGCAAATACAAAAGAAAAATTTGAAAACAAATTTAGTTTTTATGTACCCCTTTTAGGTAATAAAATAAAGTAATAAGATGATCTCAAAAAATTGATAAACTTCACTACAAATTGATTTATTATTTCAAACATATATGGACATTTTGCTTTCATGAATTATTCATGTAGCTCATATTACGGTTTACATATTCCCTTTTGCGTAATTTACAGTATGTTATTATTTAATTGTTAAAACTAGAGATATCCTTTGATATACGCAATAGGAGATTTCAAAATTTTGTATTAACTTGTTTACTTATGCTGCATAATTTTTATAAATATTTTTTAAATAAAAATACTCAAAAGAATCTTTTGTTAAATATAAATAAGTATATTTTAAGCTGAATTTCTTTTTAAATTTAAAGTTTATTTAATATTATACTAATTTTATGAAAAAGATCGCTGAGATGCAGATTTAATTTTACATTCCTTTTTTATTTTATAAAAATCAAGCATTTTTATATTATTCAAAAATAATTAGCATTATAGCTGAACATTCTTTTGCATTTCTTTTTCAATTCTACATTTTATGAGTAAATGTTGTTGAATATGCTAATATCAGTTATTTTGTTATTTCTAAAATATTTTAGGATTTAAATTTGAAATTTTTTTTTTTTTAGATTCCTGATGATCTGATTTGGAAGCATATTTTTTCCGTTAGCTATTCATGTGTGGAGGAAAAAATGGGAAACTATCTAAATTTTAAACAAATGTTACCGGATGATTCACAAGATACTTCAGTATGCTAATCCATATTTTTCTCTTATTTCTAATACAGCAAAGTATATAAACTATGGTTTTTTTGATAAAAGGGAAAATGTACAAACCATAAATATATCAAGTTACAAACCCATTAAAAAACACCACCAATTGTCTTGTAGTGTTTACAGAAAAACTTCTGCAAGCACCAGGATAGGAAAATATTGAAAATAAAAAGGGTATTTAGTAATTCTTATTGTATGCTGTTGAATTGCAAAATAATAATGATGTATGATAAAAACGTCTTATGCATGATGTATAACAAACGTATGATGTAACAAAAAGGACTCAGGAGAAAATCTAGTGGGTTTAATTTTTGTATATTAGGATTTGCCTTTTTTTAAGTAGACTTTAAAATAGCACATGATAAAGGGTTTTTCTTTCAATTTTTACAAATTGAATCGTATAACATCGTATAGTGATTATTTTCAATATCATTTCCTCATTTGCTGCTTCACTGAATAATATTATATAATATCACTGAATTTTCAGTCTTGTTTTAGAAACCTACATTTTCGGTTTTCTAAAAGAAACTAGTTAATTCAGGGGGGGTTATAACCTAATAGGTAGCAGAAAAATCTGAAATATTTTTATTCTCAAAAATAAAAAACCCTATATTTTGATATGAAAAAAAATAGCTCCAGGATAACTTGTTTTGCAAATGTATTAAGGTATGTATAATACAATATCATAAGGTAAATAATAAAAAAATTAAAAACTATATATACTAATACCAATTTTACTTTTGTATGAATAGCTCGAGATATTCAACATGAATTAGAAATAATTTGTTAAAATATTTTTTTGTAATTCTGTAATAAACGGTGTACAATATACTATTTGATATACCCCATAAATTTGTTTTGATATATAAAATTTATTTGGCAATCATTTTTTTAAATATTCCCTTTCTATTTTTATGCTAAGAATAAGATTAAATCTTTTTATTTTTCAAAACATGTTATTAACAGATTCAATAATCAGTATTAAACATTGTCTTCAGGATAATTTTACTGAAGATAATGTTTTGATTATTTAATTTTTTTTTAAATTTCATTTTACTAAAAGTATTTATTAAACTTTTTTTATCAAATTAATTTTGTTTATAATTAATATTTAGAAGAGAAAAAAATGTTTATTACATTTAATTAATAAAAAAAAGAATAGAAAACTGCATACAATTTTAATTTCATTTGCAGAAGGCTGCTTATTCAAGGGTAAATGAGTTGGAATTGTTAAGAGAAAGATTAATGATTGAAAGGCAGAAAATGAAGAAGTTTGCTGATGATATAGCTACTAAGTCTAAGCGAATAATTAAGGACCGATTTGGTATACAAGGTGATGTTTCTGCTGCCGACATACCACCTGCACCTTCTTCTGATTTAGAAGAGGTTTCCAGGTCGAAAACACAGGTCACTGTGTCATTCCTTCGAAAGAAGCAGGAATGGAGAATTGCGATCCTCAGGTTAACAATCCATATATATATATATATATTAATTGGTTAAGAATTTATTTTATTTATTGAATGTTATTTTTACTTCATTCATTCATAAACATGTATGAATATTTCATTTTTGTTTATGAATTTTTTGTAATAAATAAATATATATGTCTTTTTTATTCATGTTTTTAGTTATTATAAACATGGCTAACGCTGTATATATTTCAGTGATCAGTCGCGTTTCACAACGTATTTGTTAATCACATTTCACAACATGCATTAGTGGCAATAAGCATGTTTTGTAACTATACTTTTCCAGGAAATACTGCTAGGGAAATGGTTTAACTTGTTGGAAAACAATAAATTGCTTGATTTTGATGCATTTTAGCTTATGAAATTTAGTAGGAAGTTGATCTATCTTATTATAAAGTTATTTGCGAACATGTTAACATAAAGCTACATGCGAACTCTTACAAGATAATAAAAACAGTTGTAAAACACACACAAGAAAAAAAGGAAAACATTAGAGGAAAAAAAAAGGCAATGACTCATCAACAAAGTTCTAGCGCTCCAATGTCTTTTCACCTCGGAGTCCCCACGCCTGGCCGGGCGTTCTGCTATATGTTGCCCGCCCATAATCTCGTCTTTCCTACAGAGAGGGGCAATTTGAACTATCCAAATGCCAATGCGAAGCAGATAGCTCGTCAAACAGTCATGGAACACTGCAAGTCTAAATTCTGCAACAGCAATATCTTCCATCAAAGTCTCATTTGATTTTTAATATAAAGTTTTATGGAATGGAATTAGTTTTCAAGTATATGGATGTATCACCATCCATGTGCTCTTCTTCATTTAAGCAGATTCGATTAAGCAGATTTGCTAGATAGCTAGCAAATCTGCTTAATCATTGCCTAAAAATGTCACAGTGTCCAGGGATTCACTGCAAGACGATGTAGATTTGCCTCCATGATTGCAAAAACATCAACATCGTAGCATCGACAAGAGAATGTTTAACCCTTTGCACTCGAGGGCTCCGGAGTGGAGCCATTTAAAATTGTCTTCAAGCTCAAGTGCTCCGCTACGGAGACAATTCAAATAACAATATAAATAATGCGTATATCAAACTTACATGTGAATAGGATCTTTTCACTAAAATCGCTTCGAGTTGCTGGTAATACGAATGAAATGAAAAAAAAAACTTCGAGGGCAAAGGGTTAATCTTCACTTTCTTAGTTTGGGTCAGGCCGCCCGCATTCCATTGTAAGACATTCAGCATACGCGAAGATAATCACTCTTGGAGCTTTGCTGCATGTCGATACTAGTAGATCTTTCAGCCGCCTAGGAATTTACCAAAATGATCAATTGTCGCACCCCAAGCATGTATTGAGCATCCAGAATTTATCAACAAATTTTAAATGAGAAAATTTTTTAATGTTGAAAGGCTGAAATAAGTTGTATGAAGAAAGAATTTTCTTTATTACCTATTTAAATGATTTTTTTTATTTAATTCAATGTAGTATTTTTCTGTCGCCGCTTCTTGGAAAGAAATTTTCTTTGCTGCCGTTGAAAGGAACAGACGTATTTTACATAAACTTCTGGAATTAAAAAAATAAACAGTGAAAAAAAATGAGGACAACGAACAAAATGGTGAAAAAGGAAATGAATTATTTTCAGTAAGAATTTTGTTTTCCAAATATTTTTAAATTGTCACTTTTTAAATATGGCATGGTGTTGTTTTCAACCATCCATGTTATCTTAACTACAAAATAACTTCTTATACGCGAATTTTGCAATATATTTCAAATTTGTGTTTTGTTAAGATTTAAAATGAAATTATTTAAGTTTCTAAATACTTCTAATTTTAAGCATAACATATCTTTTACCCCAAAAATAATTACCTGTTTTATTCTTCAAACCTGTAAAATGGTTTTGTAGGTTTTAGAAATTTTGTAAATCAAAAATTCATAAAATGCATGAATTCATAATATTCTTTAAATTAATATAAATTCAATTTATAATCTTAGTAAGTTTTAAAATAAACAAAGCATTAAATCTGTGAAAGGGATTCTTTCATATTCTTTTGGTCTAATTATTAAACGGTTTGACTATTTATTTGCAAATACATTACCATAAATCTCATATTTTTTATTTGTTTGATTGCTTAATATTTTTTATCAATAAATATGAAAAAAGTGAATTTAAAAAGTTATGAATTTATTATAAATATTTTTTATGAACAAGAATTAACGAATTTAACTTTCTTAAGTACTTTTTCAGAATTACAAAAACTATTATTTAACATTAATACTTATTTCTGAATGTAAAATTTTACAAGCAACTACTTTTAATGTGGTTCATTTTGCATAAGTTATCATTTTTTGACCTTTTAAAAAATTGCAGACTTCTGAAAAAGAAATTTGATACATTTTGCGAGCTGTTAAAAGTATGAAATAAGTGTAATCTTTTAATGAGAGTTCTTTTATTTAAGATACATTTTATATATTTTTTTTTCCTGTGATTTTTTTGCTATTTTTGTAGTGATTCACAAATGCTATTTTTAAATATTGTATTGAAATATACAATGCTTAAGAAATATTTCCCCGAATACATTTAGTCTAACTTTTTTGATTCTAAAATATTTCAAAATTGACACCTTAAATTATCTGCATTTCTCAACTTACTTATTATCAAATATTGTAAAAAGTACTACCGTGCCCAAAAATAAAACCAATTATTATTTTTTTTCAAAAACTCTATTTATTCTTCCAAACGTATTTCATCGCCTTCAAAGTAATCTCCTCCGGACACAATGCACTTATGCCAACTGTTTTTTCCAATCCTCAATGCATGCTAAAAAGTCATCGTCAGGGATGGCCTTCAAAGTGCACGCCGATTTACGTTGAATCTCTTCAATCGACTCAAAACGGTGTGTCCCCGGAGAGGTCTTTTAAGTTTAGGGAATAGCCAGAAGTCGCACGGTGTGATTACGGTGGTTGTGGAACGATAAGGGTATCATTTGGGGCGAAAAATCGTGAAGAATCAATGCAGTGTGAGCTAGCGCATTCTGTGTTTTCGGTGCCAATCGAGATTTGACGCGTTTCTGCCCCAAAATGGAATTGACCGATCCTTTCGAAATTCTAACATCATCAGCAAAATCTGTAATTGTAAATAAACGGTTTGCAAGCACCGAATCTTTAATTTTTTTGAACGTGAGCTTCGTCTGTTGAGGTTGAGGGTTGGTCAGAGGGCTCTTCGTCTTCAACGCTTTCTCTGCCTTCTTTGAACTGTTTATACCACTTCTAAACATTTCTTTCCGATATAGGAATGCTCACCGAATGCATTCTGCAACATTCTATACGTTTCCGCAAACAAAATTGAATGCAAGTTCTTTGCTCAATTCATTCAGTCATTTAAAAAACCACCGGAATCAGTTTTAGCGTCTCACAAAGCCAAGCGTCACTCAAACACTAATGAGTATTTTGACTTAAAATTTTCCACAGATGTCAAGTACAGTGCCAGCAACCTAAAAAAAAAAAAAATTTTTTTTTTTAATTGAAATTCCATTAGCCCCGGAATTTTAAATTGACTATTGGTTTTACTTTTTGGACACAGTAGTATATTTTGTGAAATAAAAGTGTAAAACCTGTTGAATTGTAACTTTCTTTTAGGCAAGCAATGTTCTTAATTTGCCTATAACTCCTCATGACCTCTTCGATGCAGTGCCCATTTTGCAACAGAAAAACTTGTATTGTACAATCAAATCAATCTTGATGATATCAATGTGAGATTTTATTTATTATATTCTTTTTTTTTTTTATCCTTTACAGTTTATGAAAAATCGTTCGTGATTTTTAATAAAGCGGTAGGGTCGTTATGTAGGAATTATAATTTTCTAAGTGGGAGAATATTTAATCTGATAATACTAATATGCCTACATATAATATTTACATTCCTTTTTCTACATATATGAGCTATAATTAATATTTAAATTTGACAAATTTCTGTTAGAGTTATAACTTTTTTTCATTTTATCCTACCTGTCGATTAACTAAAAATCAAAAAAAGAATATTTCTGATTTATTGGATTATTAAAATAAAAAAAGTTAAAGCTTAATTAATGAAATAATTCATACTGTACTTATATTTTAGATTTAAATTCTCCTTATTATTATTATTATTTTTTGTTACTTTTTCATTAGTTGCATTTTATATTTTAACTAAAATGGCTCATTTTTAAAATTTAATTTTTTTATTAGAATTTAATATATATATATATATTTTTTTTTGCTAAATTTAAAAAATGAACCATTATGTCAATTATATGTTTAGTTGGTCTTATTCGAGTTATTATTAATGGTGATAAATAAATATTAGATTAACCATAACAAAAAATTGAAAAAAAGTGTAATTTCATTTGAGGAAATATATCAGTGAATTACAAAAAAAAATTTTAATGTTTGCTGGAGAAGTATTGTTCCATTAGGACATGCGATGCACCTTTAAAAATTGCAAGAATTTATTGTTACGCTTTATATATATGAAATATAATTTAAAAATAATGCTATTAAAATAATTTCTATTCTGTAAAAACGAATGATGTTTTTCATTTATATTTAATTAAGTGCTTACTGTTTCTTCTGATTCAGTTTCAGAAATCTGGATAAATATTGATTTTAAATATTTATTAAATTTTATGATAATTATTTTTTAAATTATTTCATTTCGTTGATCCTACAAATATAGTTAAATATTGTCTGTTTCCTTTAATATTATTAATTAATTTTTTCATTTCGTAAGAATATTTTTAATTTTTGAATAATAATTTTTTAATTACAGGTAGCTGACGGTGAGCGAAAGAAAACTGAAAGTATTAAGGTTTGTAATAACGCGTTAAATTGTTATATATATATATATATATATATATATATTAATAATTGAAAAATTAAAGGCAGATTAAATTATTAAAAATTGTTTAAAATTTCCAGGCGTTTGATGTTATCGACATTTTTAAAGCTATAATATTGAAAGGATTAATTATGAGAAAGAAAGAGGCAAATTTACTCGAACAAGAATTATGGAAACTGGACAGTGGTGAAAAAAAGTCATCAAAAGAAAAGGTGTGTTTGGTTTAAAAATTTTTTTTAAAGTATTGACCATACTTTATAGATTCAAAGATGCCAACTATTGCAGAAAACTTATTGACTACAGAAAATAAAAATAATACTTTTAAGGAAATCAAGTAAAAATAAATTTTTGTCTATTATTTTTCGAATTTTGTAGAATTAAAAATTTCTATCCATTTCGAAAAAAATGGCGACAGTCTCTACAATAATAAAATTTCAATTATATTTTTTACTAATTTAGAAAGTAACATTCAATAATGGGAGGAATTAAATATATATTTTCGCTTTGTTATCTGAAAAAACTGTTAGTCTGGGAAGTTTCTACAAAAAGAATGATAATTTTAATGGATTAGTAAAAATTATTACAAATTATAAGCTTTTTGTTATAAATTCTCATAAAGCCTTTCTGCACTCTTCTCATTTCAAAATGCCATGCATCATTATGTATTTAAAAAATTTATATTTTTTCTCATATTAAATCTAATCTGTAAAAATATTTTCTGTTAATTGGTAGCATTACGTCCTAAATCAATCTTAATCAGTCTTAACGTCTTAATCCCGCTTCCCGCCTTGAACATTTTTGTGACCCGTGAGATGTATCACACTTTTATAAAATATATATATTTATTTTATATTGGCCAAAGTGGTGAAAAGAGCTGCTTTTGAAAGCAGATTCAGTAATTTAGAGTTGTTAGACCAACAAACATTTTGCAATCTATTCATCTCCCTTTCATGTTGAAATCGAGTCAGACCCAGAATATCTCCAAATGGAACTAGTTGACTTACAATGCAATACTGAATTGAAAAACATTTTTGAAACATCACAATCAAAAATAGGAACATGTTCCAATATGAGAAATCTGGCACAAAACAAACCAAAATACAAAACACGCTTGAACATAAAGGACGCTCACCTACAACACCCATTACGATGTGCAAATACCCAAATTGAGATCGATTTGCAAAAGCTAAGTGAACGAGAAAGAGTGGAGAAACAAATATCGCACTAGTAAAATAATATTTTTTACTGATTTCATTTATATTTATATATTTTTTTATATTTCATTTTGAGTGTTATGCATTTCTTTACAATGTGCGTATAGTATCATTATTATTACACTAACTATGTTCACATGTAAGAATAATAGTAAACACAATAATAACAGCTCATTATGATTCAATTTTTCACTCCAAAAAAATATCTACAGTGGGTCTAAATCTAATATAGGGGTATATAATTTTATATGCGGCCCGCGGAGTTATCATATGTTCCCAAAGTGGCCCTCAAGATCATTTGGGTTGGCTACTACTGTCTTAAATCAACCTAGCCTTAACGAAAACTTATTGAATTTAAATATAACCAGCTATAGTATTACTTGGCTATATTATACATTGCAGATACATTTATTAATGTGCATGGATTTCAACTGATAGCAGGAGTTTTATTGAGCACTTGGCAAATTGGTCCAGTGTTAGAGACAGGGTAGGTGTATCTATTCTCAAAAAGCTAAAGCATCTTTCAGTGGATCATCAGATCCACATACAGTGGATCCCCCTCCCATGTCGACCTTGAGGAGAATGAAATGGCAGATTCATTGGCCAAAGCGGGTGCTAGTGAGGTATTGGTTCCACTTGAGCCCCTTTCCTACACATTTACTCACAAGCTAAGCTAAATGGAAAAACAATTTGGTCTCCTCCCCCAGTGCACCAGTGGTATCGGGGCCATCAATCTGGCGGTACTTTGGCACTTAGTGTGACAAGCAGGGATAAACTGCAATCACCAGTTTGTTCAGTGGACACCTCAGAACTATGACTTTCTCAGATGGTTTGAAAGCTTCCGACACTTGCACCAAGTGTTCCTCTGAGCGGGTTTCACCATCTCACATTTGGCGTGCCTAGGGCTCAGATGTCAGGATCTCCTTGACAGTCCGTTGATGGTCTTGGACTTTCTTCGGGTATTTGGATTCATGGACCTAGTCTAGTCCCACTGGACTTTGGGGATAGGCGAAGAAGAATTAATGTGCATTTCGGGTGATGTAAATTTTATGGTAAAATGTTGATAACTATTTCAAATGGATATAAATGGTGCATATGCCGCTAATCCACTCTTCCCTCTCTCTCACTATTGGCAAGGATCAAATACTATTGAAAATTGTCTGAGATTCTACTGAAAAGTCAAATTTGTACTGAATATATCTGTAGATAATTTAAATATTGAAAATATTCAATGACTTTAAACATTTGTTTACTAATAATATTTGTTTATTGTTTTAAATAGAATTAATGTTTTTGTTTAGATGGATAATTTAGTAGCAAGATATTTTTTGTTATTTCAGGCAACTTCAGCTCTTAAAACTCTGTGGAACTATTATAATGTCGCAGGAAAATTCAGAGAGATAGAAAAATAAAAACATTGCACATGAGCTAGAAATTCTAAAAAGATTTCAAGGTTTGATTTTTTTTAATGTGTATGTTTCTTGAGTTTTAAAACCTATTTTAATAATTTTAGGTTTGTTTGCTTTCTTTTTCAAAAAGGAATTACATTTTTATTGTTTAACAACCAAATGACCATCTTTTCATAATATTTTTTTAATTTTATACATTATTAAAAAAAAAATTATTTCTTGTGTAGGAGTTTAAACAGTTTATCTCGCTGATTACGTATTGTTTCCTATATAAATGATAAAAATTTTGAATCACATTTCATCAATTGTTATTAAATATTGTGATATGCTTAACTCTGGCGCACAGTACCACAGGTTTCGGGTCCGAATTCCGACGGTTCCATGGATGTTTGTAGCGGTTCTAAATCCACTTTGAACATGATCGTAGATCGTTGCGGGGGTAGTGTTAATCCGCTTCCGTAGCCTATCTTCAAGCTACACGCAACTCCTGGGTATTGCTCAGTGAGTAACGTCGGTGCGGCGCTTGCCTTAAGGCATCAAAGACAATTGTCTAAGTGTTTGTCAGCTGCATTAGAAGAAAAACAAAATCTTTAATAAAAATCCTATTGATATCACATCACACCTATTGATATCATTCAATAGTTCATTTTGACTTTCACTTTTTCCTATATTTTTTATAATAAATTCTGCTGAACATTTTCTACAAATAAAGGCCACTGTTTACTATTTTTGTAGCTTTCATATTTTTCTCCTTTAAATTGTTATGATATTTACACAACATCATTCAATAATTTTGAATTTTTTTTTTACTATATAAATAGATTTAAAAATGAGAAATTTTATTTAAAATAAAATACATTGATAAAGATTACTTTTTGTAGTAATTTTCTCGGAAAAATTTATTTTACATAATAATTATACATTTATTATGTGTATATATATACATAACATTTATGTAATTTAAGTGATTATTTAATTATAGCAATGTCTTTTTAACGATTTGTTAAAACATATATTTTATGTATTATTTGGCTTTATTGTAACCAATCTATAATTCTTAATAGTTAGACATTCGATAGGTAATTGTTAATATTATCTATAATTTCTTTCATCCAAAATGAGATATTTATTCAATCAATTCATATTCATAGTGAACATTTCTTTTCAGCATATGTTTTCCTGTTATGTGGATATAAATACAAACGAAGCCATACGTCAAAGAAATAAGAAGCAAATTCGTCGATTGAAGCAAGATTATTTAAGCATACAAATAACGTTAGCTGATTTTGACCAGAAAGTATTTAAAATTCATTTGTACTTTGTATTTTTAAAATGCATTTTTTAATATATAATTAACAATTTATTCTTGTGTTTTTACATTTATATGCTTATTTATTCAGCATATTTTAATCTTAGTATATTATATTTCGACATATTATGTCATGTTATTATGCTAGCATGTTATGTTAGTCATATTATTTATTCAGATGTTATGTTTTCTTTCTCAGCTCATGTTTCATCTTGAGCGCTGCATCAGAAACTATGAAATATCTCTAGAGAGAAGAAACGATCCTAAATTTCAGATCGACATGAAAGCTGTTGACGCACTTCTAGGGAAACTAAATTTAACGGTTTGCTGATAAAATATTCATATTTCTAAGAGTTTCATAGGTGTTTTTCTATTCTCATATAATGCCATAGCAATGCTTCCCTATTATTACTTATTTACAAATTTTTTTTAATACTCCTATCGTTAACATAGAGAAAAAAAAAAACCCCACCAGTTTAAAAACAGGTCAGTGATTATATAGCCCTAAAGCAAAACTAAACTTCAACGAATATAAGAAGTTGTAATGAAACGAGATTTCTGAATTAAAAAAAGTTTTTATTAATTTTATTAATCATTTTTAATATATATATATTTTACGTAAAAAATGTGAAATGCATTTTGTTAATTTTTGTCACACCTCTGATAATTATTTTGATTAATAGGTTTCATTGGGGCCTGAATGGCCGAGTGTCCAGCGCTCTGGCGCTCGGTGCCACAGATTTCGGGTTCGAGTCTCGGCGGCGCCATGGGTATTTGTAGTGGTCCGAATCCACTTTAAGCCGTAGGTCCCGGTCTCGTATGACTGTAAGAGCGTCACGGAGCAGAAGTCAGACTTCTACCTGCGGGTACTCCATCAGAACAGAAGCTGCACCCTCTTCCCTCCTTCCATGAGGGATACGACAACAACAACAAAAAGTTTCATTATTAAAAAATATCCTAAAAACTAATTAGATTTAACTTAAAAATATTCTAAAAACAGCTTATGTTAAACATCCTTTGTTAAGATCAAAAGGAATAATGATTTTAGTAGTAACTGTAATTTCCTGCTTATATTTTCCGGATTATTCACGAAAAAAATATGAGTGCGGATAATAGACTAATGGGTATCCTCTATCATCCTTTCTCCTCCTGAAATTTCTTAAAATACACCGCCTTTCTTCAAGTTGGCAGTAGAAATTCTTTTTTATTGAATGATTTATTGTATTAGTAATCAAGTGTTCCATTCGTTTAGTAATAATAATAATAATAATAATAATTATAATATATATGTAATTTGCCGGAATTATTTTTTATTTAATTGATTCAGTCTTCTTTAATGGGAGCTTTTATTTATTGTAGCCTTAACTAGTTGGGAAATCTTTCCCAGAAATGTATCTGGTAAATCATCTACTTATCTTTTATAGGATCTATTTATAATTTTTTTTTTTATTTCCAATGGCAGATTATGAACAGTTACAGCAAAAAAAGAACAACGAAAAAAACATACAACAACAACAAAATAATACAACAAAACATGCTGAAACAGAGTTCATTAATCTAACACTAATGCCAAGTTGCAGATCTTTTAGCCACTAAAAAGTGTTACCAGGTGCACCACGGGGAGATAGATCTTCTGCGCACTCTCTATTTATCATCATTTTTAATATTTTATAAACTATTATTCTGTCATCAAATTGCTTTTTAAGTTTAAAAATTTTTCATATTAGATTCAGATTTGTCCTCTGGTCACAACGGAATTTTATAGATGCACAAAAGAAAAAGAAAATAAATAAATAAAGCAATTGAGCACCTTTAGTTATACAAAATCATTTTTTTTTTATTTTACAGCTTAGATTAAGACTATAAATTAAAGGCAAGTTTTTATCCAGTTGTAGCATTTTAGATTTTCTATCATAATAAAATAAAATTTTTATGTACATCAGAAGTAAACCGTACATTTTAGTCTACAAGTCGAGCACTTCACCTGCCTTCCAAACTGACTTGAATCAGTACTATTTTAGCATTTATTCTAGTTGAGCAATTTTTATAATATGATTTAAATGAATTGCATGCGTGCATTCTCTTTCAGGATCAAGAGCTTCTTTCAACTTCTAAGTGCATTTTAGCCTCAATTGCTGAACTAAGAAAAAAAAGAGCTTAAAAATATGGATAATGAAATAGACAAAATTAAGAAAAGAGACATATTTAAAAGCAACATAGAAAGCAAAGTTTGTGCAATTCGTTTTATATTCCTTTACACATACATGTATAAACCAATGCGTACACATACATGTATAAACCCTTTACAACTTTAATAATAATACAGTATGTACAATATAAAAATTACCATGTGAATGATATATATTTTTTATATAAATAATAAAGTAAATTATGTAATATTTCTAAAATTAGTTTTTGAATGCAAAGTTTTAAATTTATTTTTTCAATTCCTACTATTAGTTCACACTCTATATATATTTATATATCTTGTTCAAATTTTCAATCGTTCATAAAATACTTTTTATTCATCCACTCAACTTCAAATACATTTTTTTAAACTTGTAGTGGATGACACTGGATGTTAATACAGTTTTCTGAAATATTAATTCATTCATTAAATTTAATTCATTAGTTTTAGTTTTATATGGGGGAAAAATTTCTCTTGTATAAGATATTTAGCAGGATGTAAATTTAGGAATAAATACCGTCAGTGGCGAAGCGTGTAGATGGCTGGAAAAAATGTCTTTTTCAGATTCTTTTTTCATTCAGGGTTCTTGTCTGAGTCAAGGAGGAAACAAAATGGAAAATGAAACATGTAAATAAATTAGTAAGAGAGAGAGAATTTTTTCTAACTTAAAAAAAAAATGAATGAAAATTATTTATAAAGGACTTTCTGCAATAGAGTGAAAAAGAAGTAGGAATTGACTTAAAAAAAATTTTTAATGTATTTTTTCATTTAATTTTTAAGATAAAGTTATATTTTACAGATCAGTGAAGTTCTTTCAAATACGATACCCTTCCTATCTGAAGGTTACGATAAAAGAAATCATTTTGCAGAGTTGATTGTACAGTCGATAGACCTCATCAGAGATGCAGAAAAAAACGTTTCCAGAAAGGTTTCACTTCGTCTTTTAATTATTACATAAAAACAATTGCATTCTGATTTTAAATGAATTTCAAATAATAATCTTAATTTTTAAGTTATGATCCTTAAACAATGTATAGATAGTTTATTTCAAAAATACCTTAAAACCATTTTTTTTTTATCTTTCAGGAAAATGGGTCTTTGTACGTATGCATCAGTTTGTAGAGAAATATTAAATATTTTCTCTATAAATACATCGGCGAATTTAATTGCCGTCTAATTATTCAAAAATTGTGTGTTATTGACTTTTAATACACCAGTAATAGATAATTATAATTGAAAATTATGTATTAATTATAGATACATATAATACGAATTTAGCTACCTATATAAAATGCTTGCACGCACGCTAGAATTTCTTTCAATAACTCGTAATATTTTACAAAAATACGTACTTGTTGTTTGTGCTACATGCATAACATTACAAATATTCTAGAAAATGATATGATAGCATTTACATTCGTCTGAATGAATTTTACAAAGCACCTTTTTCTGAACTGATCAGAAAAAGCTATTGCCCCTTTCAAATGAAAACCAGACCTCGCATACAAATAACGTTAATGTTTCAAAACTCCATGAATGATTGCAGATTGTCTGGAAATAATAGTAACAGCCGAGACAATAGTTCTTCCTTTTTCAGTTGCAAAATTAAAGAAATATTAAATAGCTGTTAGTTATGTAAGCCTTTCTTAAAGGGGTAGGTTCAGATTCTATTAAAACAATAAAAAATACAGTTTTTTAATCGCTGCTTAAGTATACAGATTCTAAAAGGTTCACAATAAAACCTTTTTATAGAAAATTGTCTCAAACATTAGGTGCGTTGTATATAAGAAAATAAATGTTAAAGATATACGAATAATTGTATAGTAATCCAGATGCGATGGAAGGGGGGGATGTTAAATATATAGTATTTTTTTAATGTGTTTTTAATGTTAAGTGATTTTTTTAATGTTAAATTTAATTTAATGTTTTTTGAATGCTTTAAATGTTTGTTATTTTTTTAATGTTGTTTTAATATTTTTTAATGTTGTTTTAATATTTTTTAATGTTTTTTAAAGTTATTTTTTTTTAATGTTAAAAGAATCCGTTAATAAAAAATTTTCAAAAATTGTGAATAGTTTTGAAAATTTCAAAATTTTCAAATAGTTGAATTGTTGGGAATACAACTATTTGTACAGTTTCGGTAAAACATATGTCACATTTAGTAGGTAGTATACAATAAATAAAACGATAGTTTGTTAGTTTAATAATAATTTAAATAAATTTTTAAAAAAATTAAAAAAAGAAATAATGCGTGATGTTAATAATAATAAAACAAATTTATGAGTTGCTTGCAATTAATTCGCAAGTTCACTTCAATATCGCTAGCGGTATAAATATTTGCACTCAAAATAAAACAGTGAAATTGAGTAGTTAAATATAATAATGTGCTTATGAGAATCATTTACATATTATTGTACACTTAATTTGATTCAAAATTCGTATAATTTTTTTAAATTTCAAATTATCTTAATACATTTAAATGCTTATCGATTATAAGATTAATCAAATTGACTTTTTCATGACTGCGATAATTCACATCTTTAGATATCTGCCTTGTATTCTATTGTCCCTTTTAATGTCATCTCTTGTCCATTTTAAGTCAGCAGATTCAAACAAGAAGATATTTAGTGATTATTCTAAAATATTTCGCTTGTATTTTTTATATTCTTTTCTGCTGTAACGAGAAGTAAAAATTAAAAAAAAAAAGCTTAAAAGTGAAAATTTACATCATTTTTAGCTTATTTCGCATATTTAGAGCGCAAAGTTGAATCAAAACATATTTATTGATTAAGCTGTAATTTTGTACTTCTGTTTCTGAAACCATTTCACAAATATTTCGACCTAGCGCGAAAAGAATATAATTTTTTTACGCTCCGTCCTAATGTAGTCCATATGAACTCCATGAAAAGACATATAATATTTTAAATCACTCACATATAACATTTTAAATCGTTAAAAATCATAAAATTTTATAATACACATGTATTGCATTATTTTAACATTTAAATTCCAGCTCAGGCATGCCGGCATCGCTTTTAAGCAGTCCGTTATGAGTTCCATCCAAAGCAGGGAATCCGAAGTGAAAGTTTTGGTAGAAGACATGCATGATCTTCGATCGAAAGTAGACTGCAAAAAGAGGAAAGTGAGTGCATTTTTATTTGATTCAATATTTAACTACATTCTTTTTGGAAAATCTTTTCATTAATGTAATTTTTTTTTCTATAAAGGTGAATGAAATGATCAAACTGTGTCAAAAATGTGTTGAAAAATGAACGAACAACGGAATTCTGAAATCCAGTTGCTTAACGCTCATTTGAAACAAGTGGATAATATTCCGGTAAAAGCTTCTTATTTACTCATTATGATTATAAGTTCGTGACATCTACAATTACTAATGAAATAATAATTAAAATTATTATTATTATTATTTACTATTAATTATTATGAAATAATAAATAAAAAATACTCTTTTAAAAAGATAATTGAATTTTTTTGAACAAAAGAAAACTGCTGTGTTTCACACATTTAAATAATATTAAAACAAAATATTTTATTTTTTGTTTTAATGTTAAAGTTTTATAATTGTAGCTGTTATGTAAAAATTAAATAATAAATATAAAAGAAAAGAAAACTATAATAAATACTAAAATAATTTTAACTCTATATATTATTTTAGTAATTAATATACGTATAATGATAATTAATTTTATAATAATTTTTTATGATAATTAATTTATATATGTGCATTATATATTAATTAAATATTTTATACTACTATGATAAATTAAATGCTGAAATAATTTTAAAGAAATTATCTAAACAAATATAAATTTCTTTAAAATATTTACGGTTTAAAAAAGAAAAAACAAAACGCTAAAGAACTTAACTAAACAGAAAGCGTGCATGCTCATAAGAAACAATGTACCTATTGCGCATGCGTATCTGTAATACTTCTCTACTGAGCTATTCCTATGAGCATGCGCGCTAGGAAGAAAAATATCGAACGATAAAAAAAAGTTATGCAAAACTCTCCAATATTTTTATCGAAAACATTATATGAAAATATTTTATTTCCGTGTCTCCTAATCGGATTAAAAGTCTAAAAAAATATCACGATAAATCTGATATGAACTCTCTTCAGTTTTGAATCTTGAATCTTATTGTAAACTTTTATATTATTCAACAAACTAAATATTTATTTTGTAAAATTTCTTAGTTTAAGGCTGATTAGTATTGATTCACATTTTAAGTTTTATAAATATGTGTCTAAAATAAAATTTAGAAAAAAAAATCCCTTATTAATCGAATTATTTTATTTTTAAGATTGCTGAATGTTATTTTCGAATCAATCAACATTTTCTTACTACACTTGAAGTGAGAAATCAAGAAATTCAAGAAATTGAAGCATTGACAGCTCCCTTAAAGTCAAAGGATGAGGAAATAGATACCGCAGTACTATTTAAAAATTATTCTATCTATCTATCTATCGATCTATATATATATATATATATATATATATATATATATATATATTTGAGATTGAACGCTTATTATAACTACTAGCATGAATTCATATTTTTTATATATATAGTATAATTTTTGTTATTCAATATGTTTTGGTAATGTCAGATTAGCAATAAAGTTTGACAAATAATTTTTGTGTAAAACTTTATAAGAGTTTAAAATTTTATTAGATTAAACAGGGTTTTAAGAAACATAGCAAGTATTGTTGTATACGTGAAAATTAGGATATCAAAAAAATTAAATAAGTAAATCATTTAGTAAAACAGTATTAACTTGTTTATGTAACTGTGGAAACGTTTAAAAATTAGACAATTTAAACATTACCAATAAAGTGTATACTTGGATTTTATAGCATTTTTTTTTAATAAAGATAATTTCTGCCCACATTTGATGTGGAGCTCATATTATTTCAGTTATTAAGTTAGTTTTTATTTTTTAATTGGTTATGTATTTATTATTTTTTTATTTAAAAAATAGAAACAATAATAAATAAATAAATAAATAATAATACTTATAAATAACAAATAAAAATAAAATAATAATAATATTTATAAATTAATACAGTCATATTTTTTATAAATTCAGAATTCAAAAATTATTTAAATTCATTTTCAATTGTATGAAGTGACATTGTATAGAGTGGTTAAGGTTACTTAAAAATGAGTTTAAATACTATAGTTATATACTATAATTTACTAGCTATAAAAGTTTACAATGTATTAATTCATAAAACCTTATTTAAAATGTCAAAGATATAAAGGTTTTATCTATGGTTTATTCATAATGTGATAAATGGCATCACCTATCTGCTAAAAACTAATTTATTTTCTAATTCTTATAAGACGTCAACGGCTATTGAAGAAGCTTTGTGCGATGCCTTTAGTTTACAACAAGGCATGACCTTCTTCAAGATTCAAGACGAAAGAAAGGAAACTGAAATTACAAGACTCGATGCTGAGGTCAGTGTTATATGTAAAAGAATTGTTAATGTCAGAAATTGTTATTGCGATGAACGTTTATTATGAAGCTACCTCCGTCCGTTTATAGTCTATGCATCTCGCGTTAAGTAATTTGTATAATTTATTGCTATTTAATTCAGTGATTATTTGATTGTTAAAAAGAACTATTACTTAAAAATCTGAGCAAATATCTTTTTTTAATTAATAAAAATATGTAATGATAATAATTCCATTTTTTATTCATAGATGTAAACATAATCTACGAATAAATACTCATAAAATATTAATTTTAATTTTAATCTGATTAAAAATGTCATATTCTGTTAATAGATTATTTAAAATATTTTATTTACCTAAAACTTTAAATCAATTTGTACATTTTAATAGATAATAATAATAATAATAATAACCTATTTTCTATAATAGGTTATTTTAAACTATGATAGAAAATATTAAACTTTGCGTATTAGGAAAGGTTTCTGAAGTCGAAATTCTATAGATTATTTATCTCATTATTAATTTTTACGTTGCATTCATTGAGACCAAATACTAAAAGAGAGCATTAAAACTAACAAGTATAGCATAAAAAATAAAATTTTTATTTTTACAAAACAATTACATCAATTGAATTTCAATTTATAATTTCTTTTTGTTTTCTCTTTTGCTATCTCATCGATTACAACTTTTATGTCAATATCATTATTAGATGAATATTTAATGAAACTAAACCAGCGAACACATTCATACATTATAAAAAAGTGACAATTCTAAGAAAAACACTGATTCATTAAAATACTAAATATTTAACAAAAAAAAAAAAAAAAAAAAGATCCTTAGTAGGAAGGAACTATAAGTTTGAACACACATTTCTCTATGGACTTTGGGGGAGCTCAAGTTCATCGACCAACCCCTGAAGGATCTGTGTAATAGTATAATAAAACATTTGGACTTTAAATGTTTTATTTTAAAAATACATAATATCCTACAATGAAGAATATATAGTATTGCAATATTTATATAAAAGACGCAATTTAATGCATATTTAACATCCAGAGAGCATGCGATATGAATTATAAAATATCAATATCATAACTTCTTTAAAAATCTCAACGTGTAGTAGATGTCGTCGTTTTGTGTATACAGCCGGAACTGGTCAAGTCGTGTCACAAATCCAATAACACACAGATTTATTTTAACAGCACGTAAACAACACCATTACAATTACAATTAAAAATAATATTTAACACATTTAAAACATCTAATTATACATTCGTAGAAGGATTCCACTTCTAGCTGTAAATAAAGTTACCCAGGTACAGAATGGATAGCGAACTAAACTTCATCTCTGGATGAGAACCTGTAGGTCAATTTATTCACAGTATGTTGCTAACTACATCTTCTCTGGATGAGAGTCTGTAAGCCAATTTATTCACAGTATGGTGCTAACTACATCTTCTCTGGATGTGAGTCTGTAGGCCAATTTATTCACAGTATGGTGCTAACTACATCTCTCGGGATGGAGACTGTAAACTAAACGTCTGTGAAGTAGCAGCTAATTATACAGTTGTGGAAGGATTCCCCTTCTAGATCTCTAAATGAGAGCTCGTAACTAAAGGCAGCGTTTGTTATGCGGTGCGTCTTCTCTGGCGAGGGTCAAGATGCCTAGTGACGATTTCTTCTGGATGCCGCAAGGGACGCTCTTGCAGTGCGTAGGAGGACCACGGTTGCGTAGGTGGAACCACGGTTACAAACGTAATTAAAAGTTGTACAATGAAGCATTTTAATCAATATATATATATTTTTTTTTTCCAGACGATATCCTTGGTAACGGAGTTCTGTACAAAACTCAATGAACAGATTCAGGATAATATAAATATTACAAAGGAAAATTTGGAAAAATTAAGTTCTTTTCAAACAGATATAGCAGAAGAGGTGAGACAATCATTAATTTATCTTAAAATGCAATTTTAGTGCTTAATAATATAAGCATATTGAAACATTTTGGAATTTAATTTTAAAATTTATTATTATGTGTTATTTTCAGTTGATTGACATTTTACGAGACTTTGCTAGATTACTAGATAAAGAAGAAGAAATTTTTAGACGTGAAATAGACATATTGGCTTCAGAAGTGAACATTTTTAAGGAAAATCAAAATAAATTTCTTATTGATGTAAGTATTATTTTAATGAATTATCTTCTACTGAAAATAATAGATAATGTATTGGAAAATTAATAGCTAATTTTTATTTCTTTTACTATATACACTCATGCCCATAAATTAAGGATAATTCAGAATCATACAGAAATTGAACTCTAAAATAAAAATTTCACCTGTAGAATTATCACACACATCTTGAAGAAGAATATGCAAATTACAGGAAACCACCAGATGGCGTCGATAGTACGTCACAATGACGAGAGTGTAAGAGAGGGTATATAAGGAATGGTGGCAAAGAAGTAAAATTGTTCACAAGCGCTTTAAAAACCTTTCAATGCAATAACCGCATAGTTATGGCACAAAGGAAGTATTTGGATGATTTTTTACGTGGCAGAATTATCGGACGACTGGAATGTGGACGTACCCAGCTGGAAGTATCCGAGGAACTTGGAATCGCCCAGAGTGTCATCTCCAGGCTTTGGCAACGATTCCAAGATGATGGTAATGTGAGTAGATGTTACAGCACATGTCGCCCCCAAGTTACAACGCCTATTGAGGACCGGTATTTAGCAGTTATTGCCAAAAGAAACAGACGGAGCACAGCATCAGACCTGTCTCGTAAGCTCTCTTCAACTTCCGGTACGGCAGTTTCAAGGCAGACCCTGTACAGACGCTTAGGGCACATTGGTCTATATGCTCGTAGGCATGTCAGATGTGTTCCACTTACCGCAACTCACTGTCGCCTGCGATTAACCTGGAGTAGAGAGCATGCATTGTGGACACCGCAACGGTGGTCTGGTGTGATGTTTTCCGACGAGTCCAGGTTTAGTTTGCAGTCTGATTCTCGCCGGACTTTCATATGGAGAGCGCCAGGTACCCGTTACCACCAAGAGAACACCATTGAACGACACTGTTACGGTGGTGCAGGATGGCTCGTTTGGGGAGGAATTATTCTTGGTTCCAGAACTGACCTGCATGTTCAGAGTGTAACGATGACAGGCCACATCTATCGCGATGCCATTCTGGAACAACATGTACGTTTGTTTCAGGGCGCCATGGTTGCTGAATTTCTGTTTATGGATGACAACGCCCGTCCTCACCGTGCAAACATTGTAGACGAATGCCTTCAATTGGAGGATATCACCCGTATGGATTGGCCAGCATACTCACCGGACTTGAATCCAATAGAGCATGTGTGGGATATGCTTGGCCGACGAATTGCAGCCCGTCAACCCCCTCCCACCTGTCAACCGGAACTTCGGAGGGCGTTGCTTGATGAGTGGTGTAATATTCCCCAAGATCAGATTGATAATTTGATACTCAGCATGCCTAGGCGTTGTAAGGCCTGTATTGCATCGTCCGGGAGACATACTCCATATTAACCATCATACTAACCATGTTATACTGTTTTTTGTAAATAGGTTCTTTTTTAAAATTTGCTCCAGGGAGTAAAAATCGCAATTTTTATTAATTATGTCAAACATATAGCATCTTTTTTTGCTCTTTACCTTTTGCTTAATAAATAGACTTTACAAATAAGTCAAATTTGTTTTGCATCTGTCTCTTTCTTTGCCTGAACTTCATTATCCTTAATTTATGGACATGAGTGTATATATATATAGAGAGAGAGGGATTTGTGAGACAATACTACTTTGTGTAGGGCCGACCTCTTTTGAATTATTATGTGGCAACTGTAGTAAAATATCTTGTGAAGCAGTTGATTTTTCTTCTTTCAGTAGCTCCTTGTTTTTGTTTCTCTGAGAATTGCCGTTCATTGAAGGGGTAGATTTCAAATGAAGTGTTGTATCACCAGCTTGTGAAGTTGTGTTAGATTTAACGTTTTCCGTACTTTCTCCATTCTCTGGTGTTTCTGTTCAAATCCCTTTACCAAATTGTTGCGGAATTGACTTGCATTCTTCTAATTTTCGTCTTTTTGAATTTCTCTTTGTACACCCAACAGTTGCTCAGACATTTTTGAACCAGAAACTAAACAAAAATAGTATTTTTAACAAGTTCCTGTACAATAAAATTTTTTATAAGATACAGTAAACTGTATACTAATTATCATTTATACAGCAAATACAAACGCGCTCAAAATATCATTTCCTTGGATGACTCTTTATCCCATATTCACTTATTTTTCCAACCAAATAATTTTTAGAAAATAATGAAACCAAATCAATTTGTTGCTTATGAAATAAATTATTAAAATTTTATTTTAAAACGTAATATTAAACGAAATTATCTACAAGTACATAAACTCTTAAAATTGCAAATCATTTCCCTATACGAGTACAAAAGTGCCAAATTAGCTACAAAAATAACAAAAACCCAACGTAATTTACAGGGTTATCCAAACTCGTTCGCGCGTCTCTGGTGATTAAATCCTTGAAATATTGCAGTCAAATAATCTTACTATTATTATTTCTTGCATTCTTACCTGTTTTCTGAAATATATTTGCATGAAAACACAAGTATATTGACTACGTTAGTGTATTCATAGATGCTATACCATTCCTCCTGTAAACATTCATTCTGTATTCTGTCTACTGTATGTTATCGGAATGCGTCACTAGATTGTCTTAATATTGGAACCATTCATCTAGCGAGCAGAAATAACATGGTTTGTAATGTCCTTGACGGAACGCATCTCTTGATAATTTGATGGTTGCGAATACCGGCAATAGCTTTTGGCGTGCCAAATGGTTGTGTTTTTCTAATTTCCTTCTTGTTAGCTACCTGTGGTACCAAGCGCCAAAGCGCTTTTACTATTCTCAAAATCTGAATGTTTTTTTTTGTCACAGAGGAATTCCATATCTTTTATCGGCGTCAGAATTATCCGATTCTGAATATACAAAATCACTTTAGAGAATCATGGAATAATACGGCATACGTATCGCAGCCTAGATAATCTTCGAATATGCATCACGTAGGAAAGAATTTTCCTCACATTAGATTCTTCATTCCTGACCTACAGAAAATCAAAGAACTGAGATGGTTGCGAATACCAGCAATAGCTTTTGGCGTGCCAAATGGTTGTGTTTTTCTAATTTCCTTCTTGTTAGCTACCTGTGGTACCAAGCGTCAAAGCGCTAGCGCTTTTACTATTCTCAAAATCTGAATGGTTTTTTTGTCACAGAGGAATTCCATATCTTTTATCGGCGTCAGAATTATCAGATTCTGAATATTACAAAATCACTTTAGAGAATCATGGAATAATACAGCATACGTATCGCAGCCTAGATAATCTTCGAATGTGTATCACGTAGGAAAGAATTTTCCACACATTAGATTGTTCATTCCTGACCTACAGAAAATCAAAGAACTGAGATGATTGCGAATACCGGCAATAGCTTTTGGCGTGCCAATGGTTGTGTTTTTCTAATTTCCTTCTTGTTAGCTCTAATCTGGCTTTTATGTTTACTAGTACGTGCTGTGTTCTTTAAATTTACACCCAGGGCCGTATTTTTCTATAGGCCAACTATGCTTCAGTCTAGGGCCTCAAGATCAAGAGGGGCCTACATTCAAATTGTTAGCAGACGAGACTGTCTTCATTAAGTGTTTTATGCATCAAAAATTAAACCTTCAAAAATAGATTTCGATGAACTTATAGAAGAATTCTATGTGAAAAACATAGAAAGAAATTCTTCTAATCTACTATTTCGCTTTAATTGGGATTGAATCAGTTCTTAAATAAAATAACTATTAACATAAAATTTAATATGATATACAATTTGATATTTTCTTTTTTTGTGATCTGGATTTTGTTCGAATGAAGTTCCATTTTTGATTTAGTTTAAAACTTAAAATTCATAATAATTCATACTTAAAATTTAAATGCGCATTATTATGAAATAAATTTATCTGAATTGATTTTGCTTTTATGTTCAATGTATTGACTATATTTAATTTAATTTGATAGAAAATAGGATAATTTGTGTTTCATATTTCATTTTCGTTGTCGAAGATTTTTATTATTTGAATTTTGTTTCATTGTAAATGTTGTGTTTTATGTTTGATTAGTTATTGTTACAAGTACTATATAGGGTGCTGAGAATAAGTGTTCTCGACTTTTTTTTTATGCATCATTTTTTATAAAGATTTGTACCCATCACGACATGTTTCATTTAACATATTGATATATATCACAGTAATGATGTATTTTATTATCTCTCATGTAATTTAGAAATTTAAAAATGGGAGGTGAAAGGACCTCAGAAGTGGAATAGCCTAGGGCCTCTTTTCATCTAAATCCCGCCATGCCTATACCTATCTATATATTTATATATACAAATTTATGTGCATTTTAAAATTATTATTTAAATGTTTTTTTTTTTTTTAAATTAATAAAACATGAATGTATTTAAAACTCTCTCTATTTTTTTTTAAAGGTCGATAAAGTTCTGGATATCTGCAGAAACCATTTCACCAAGAATCAAGAGGAAACAACTCATGATATTGAAATATTAAAATTTCAAATGTACATACTTACAGGAAATCTTGCTGAAGATGAAATAGAAGAATCTGTAATATTCTTTCCTTATACCTATACTTATTTTTCCCCACTTTATTTCACTGTCTGTTTTTGTTTCCCACCACAATTATTAAATTATTTACATACATTTATTGAACTTAATTGTTAATTTGTCAGGAAATTTTTATTTTCAGGCTGAACGAATGCTTGGTGATTGGGATCCTTTCCTTCCTGTATCCGTTAATGCATTAGATGCTGGTGCAGATGGAACAAAAGTTGCTGAAGATGAGGAAATTAAGGTTAGGACCACTAAATATCAGTGGCCAAGTTATAAATTATCTTATTTAATACAACGTAAACATGATCAAATTCATGGC
The DNA here is from genome assembly GCA_021605095.1 of Caerostris extrusa. NCBI lineage: Eukaryota > Metazoa > Arthropoda > Arachnida > Araneae > Araneidae > Caerostris > Caerostris extrusa. Next base: position 119,650 of record BPLR01008342.1, on the reverse strand, counting down.
AAGTTCATTTAATTTTAACATTACTTATTTGATTGGTTTAACTTTCAGTTTATTACAAGTTACAGTTAAACTTTTTTTTTTTTTAAGTTGAATTAATAATTGCATTATATTTTTTGGACGAACACTTATAATTATGCAATATTTCAGTCATCTTGTTAAACGAATAAGTTTCAATTATTTTCAATGTATTTTGTGTTTTCAATTCATAGTAACTTTTTGTTTATTAAGAGAAGACAGTGTTTGAATAATTCTCATGTTTCCTTATTATAATTAGATAATATGTTTTTATTGTTACATACAAAATTTATTTTTCTATAATTAATGTAAATAATTTTTCTAAATTTTTGGTACTTCCATATTATTACGACGAACTGTAACACTTAAAAGGAAGCTGTTCTTCTGGCAGGTGATGCCAGTAAATAGGACTAATATGACGTTTAGTAATTTATCAATTGCTTTAGTTATTAAGTAATTAGTATTAGTAATTTAGTAATTAAAATTGCTTGCTTGCCATTTTTTTTAGTACTTATTATTGAACTTCAATAATAAGTACCGATATTTTAAAAGTAGATTACTTATCTTGTTTCTTTTGTAAATAATTATCTTATCATTATTTATTATTTATTAATTATCCTGCTTCTTGTTTTCCTCATTAGCTTAATTAATAATTTTTTTTTTTTCTGAATGTTCAAATAACTGAATGCACTGGAAATAAACAAATCTCGCCATCTAATAATATGCCGTCTCTCTTAAACCAATTTTGGCGAAATTAGCGAAAAAACTCCTCGCACCTCGATAGGAAGTTCTTTAATACTTTAACGATTAGGCAATCATTATTCTATGAAATAACTAGTTAAATCGGAGAATCCAATAATACTACTACTGTGTCCGAAAAGAAAGACGAATTTTCAATTTAAAATTCCCGGCTTAGGGGCTTATGGAATTCAATTTTTTTACTTAGGTTGCTGACGCTGTCCTTGACATCTGCTGTCCAACATATTCACATTACTGCGTGAAATTTGACGTCAACATATTCATTAGTGTTTGAATTACACTTGGCTTTGTGAGACTCTAAAACGGATTCCGGCGATTTTTGAAATGCCTGAATTCTTTGAGCAAAGAACTTGCATTCAATTTTGTTAGCGGAAACGTATAGAATGTTACAGGAGGCATTCATTGAGCATTCTTATATCGGAAAGAAATGTTTAGAAGTGGTATAAACAGTTCAAAGAAGGCAGAGAACGCGTTGAAGACGAAGAGCCCTCTGGTCGATCACCAACCTCAACATATGTAGCTAACGTGCAAAAAAATTAAAGATTCGGTGCTTGCAAACCGTCTATTTACAATTACAGACCTTGCTGATGATGTTGGAATTTCAAAAGGATTGGTCAATTCCATTTTGAGCCTCAAACGCGTCAAATCTCGATGGGTACCGAAAACACTGAATGCGCCAGCTCACACTGAATTGTTTCTTCGTGACCTTTTCGCCAAAAATGAAACCCATATCGTTCCACAAGCATCGTATTCACACCGTATGACTTCCGGCTATTCACTAAACTCAAAAGACCACTCCGGGGACACCATTTTGAGTCGATTGAAGTGTTTCAACGTGAATCACCGCGCTCTTTGAATGTCATTCCTGCTTATGGTTTTTTTAGCATGAATTGAGGATTGGGAAAAAAAGTTGGCATAAGTGCATTGTGTCCGGAGGGGATTACTTTGAATAAGATGAAATAAATTTGGAACAATAAATACAGAGTTCTTAAAAAAAAAAATAATTGGTCTTACTTTTTGGGCACAATAGTATATACTTTAATTGATTCAATTAGTTATTTTATGAAATAATGAATTCCGCGCTTTTATGGTAACATTATACATAGTCGTTATGTTTCAGTTCATCGGTTGTTATTTTCTTTGTTTGTGTTTTCTAAGACTGATTAATAAATAAAAATTTACTTTAATATATATAACAGTAAGTTTGCATTTTATTCAATATTTTTAAAAATGTAATATTTTTATTGCAGAATCTTTTCCCTGCTGTTACAACAATTTTGCATACCGGTATTGACTGGAGAGAAGGATTGATAAAGACATTTAATGGTGTAATTGAAAATTTTCCGGAGTTTGAAAACAAAGTTAGTTTTAATATTTGTTTGGGAAAGAAAATCTTCCCGTTGGATTTTTCAATTTGTATAAAAGAAATATATCTGAAATATTTATATATTTTCAATCCATTTTACAACTTTAAAATAATTTCGCCACATATTGTGATGGCATATTTTGCTGCATTTTTTAAACATTTAAAGAAGTAGTTTAAAGAAAGCATTAAGAAAAAGTTTGTTCTAAAAAAAAAAAAAAAAAGGAAATCAAAATTTCAATTATACTTTTATATATACTTATATACCATTATCAATTTACCATGCAAATATCACCACTTTTGATTCTGTTGGAGTAGATTTTGTAGACTCTATGGATAGAATTTTACTATCAGTACTGATAATTTTAACATTGAAATGCTGGCAAAACGCTGTGAATCAAACCAAATCTTCTGATGAAAAAAAACCTTGAAATCACTGGGTACAAGGTTGGAGCTGTATGAGTCAAACAATTATCATCTAAAATTTTAAATCCCTTACCAGTACAGACAGGTATGTGTGGAAGGAACTTGTAACGGATGTACTTGACCTCAATATTCCACATCATCTGTTCTGACTAGCATATATCAGCTAGAAACTCTGTTTCTCGGTATCCTACAATGGGATGGTCCCCATTTACATGTGACCCTCCTTTTGATTTTGTCATTGTTTTTATGCGTTTTCATACAGATTGTATATTACGTATATTTTTTATCCTAAGTAATGAAACTGCATGGATTATTGTTTGGACTCAACAATATTATATGGATTTTCCATTTCAACATCAGTCATGCGCTCTCGTCATCTCAGTCATAACAGACCATAAATGCACATGAAACTACCATCCTCTTCAACAATTGTGGGATTCTCCTGATTTCATACTCTATCCATTGTTAAAACCGAAATGTAGGAACAACGATTTAACACTTTTCCATTTACGTGCTAATAAAATAGTTAGCTTTAGCATCAAGGGATAGTTAGTCTTAGCATAAGACTGATGGCCGAGTGTCTAGCGCTCGGTACCATAGGTATCGGATTCGAATCCCGGCGGTATTATGGATGTTTGTAGTGGTTAGGAATCCAGTTCAAGACGTAGGTCTGGGTCTCATAGGACCGTAGAGCGTCACAGAGCCCAATCAGACTTCTCACCCACATGATTCCCAAACTGTAAAGGGGGCCTCTCAGCTCTGGGCACAGTGATATGGTGTGGTGTAGTAGTAGTAGCTTTAGCATCAATATCAGTCTTATAGCTTTATTTTAACGTCGATAACAATTAACGTTAATTTGTTAATTAGTATCACTTTTCCGAAATACTTGCCACCGTTGCTTTACTTTACCTTTACTCCTTATTACAGTTCCATAAATGGCATACACTTCTCGATTAATTTCTGCAGGTTTATTCTCTTTATGTAGAGAAAGCGAATGCCAGGCCATTTTATGATAACTTTGTCTCTCAAAGTTCGATGGTACTGAAGTGACGATTGCAGAAATAAAATGTGCGCTTAAGTTCGTTAAAAACATAAAGTTGTTCGCTGCATAAATAATAAATTGTAATATCTTGTAATTTTTATTAAAAAAGTTTTTTTAATTATAAATGTTATTGAATACATTTATTAAGATGCTGTTATGATAACGTTTAGATTTTTATTTATTTATTTTTTTGTTATGACTTAATAAGTGTTTATATTTTTCAAAGTCATATATTTATTTTTCTTCAGCTAACTACTACCTATGTGGAAAAAAAAACTGAATAAAATAAATTTGTCAATATATAATCTATTTTTTTTTTTTTATTTTCGTGTCATGCATAAAAATTTATAAAACCTTGATCTTAAAAGTAATAATTCCAAATTTAATAAGAATAGAATATTAGAAAATTTGCAGAAGCTGGGAGTTTAATTATGTTTAACTAAAACACTGTGATTTATACAATGACTATATAAATTATTTATCAGTTAGTACTATTTCAAAAAAAAAAAAAAAAAGTAATATCCAAAGTAAGTGTATGATTTTAATTTGTTAAAATGTTTTATTCATTTACTATTAATACTTAATTGCAAATTTTAGAGGCATTTATTTCAGAATTATTCTTGTGTATGATATTTATTTAGATAAAAGATTCTAACTTTTTTTTATCAACAAAAATATTTGCTTTATTTGTAATTATATAGACTTTGATTATTAAATACATTTATAGGGTGATATTTTTTATTTCTTTTATCTATTATTTTAATGCATATTTTAATTTATTTCAGTCTTTACAAGTTGTGAATACTTGCTTTGAAAATTATTTCATCGTCGGAGCAACGCCGAGAAGAAAATAAAAGCGTGCAACATATTTCTACTTTAAATAGTCGAAAATTTAAGGGTAAATTAAAAAAAGAATTATGTATGTACACGACACTGCTGGCGATTAAAATTGCTACACTAAGTAGGCGAAATGCTACAAACGTAAAATTTAAACGACAGGAAGAAGGTGCTGTAATATGCAAATGATTAGCTTTTTCAGCGCATTCAGACAAAGCAGTCGCCGGTAGCTACACCTAAAATGGTATAAATGAGGAAATTGTTCAGCCGGTTTCGCTTACAAAAATCGCATTTGAACGTTGTTGCCTGGTAAAAGTTAATGTAATGCCTCGTGTATGAAGCAGAAATGCGTACCAGCACATTTCTGACTTTGATAAGGTCGAATTGTAGCGTACCGGGATTGCGGTTTACAGTATCACAGTATTGCTGCTCGCGTCGGTCCAGATACAATGACTGTTAGCAGAATATGGAATCGATGGGTCCAGGACGGTAATATGGAACGCCGTGCTGGATTTCAACGGCTCCCTATCACTATCAGCCGAGAAGACAGGCATGTTACCCGCATGGCGTTAATGGATCGTGCAAACACGTCACGAGCCCTGATTCAGAATTGGGGTCGTTTGCAACGACAGAAAGTGTATGCCTGAACAGTTCGACGACGTTTGCAGCAGCATGGACTCTCAGCTTCGGAGACCATGGCTGCGGCTACCCTTGACGCTGCTTCACAGACAGGAGCGTCCTCAATGGTGTGATCAATGACGAACCTGGGCGCACGAATGGCGAAACGTCATTTTTTCAGAGGAATCAGATTTTGTTTACAGCATCAAGATGGTCGCATCCGTGTTTGGCGGCATCGTGGTGAACGCACATTGGCAACGTGCATTCGTTATCGCCATACTAGCCCATTACCTGGCTTGATGGTATGGGGTGCTATTGGATACACGTTTCGGTCAACTCTTGTTCGTATTGACGGCACTTTGAACAGTTCACATTACATTTCTGGTGTGTTACGACCCGTGGCTCTACCCTTTATTCGAGCCCTGCGAAATCCTTACGTTTCAGCAGGATAATGCACGACCCCATGTTACCACTATTGTACGGACCTTCCTTGTTTCGGAAAATGTTCGGCTGTTGCCCTGGCCTGCACGTTCAGCAGGTCTCTCTATAATAGAAAACGTCTGGTCCATGGTTACCGAGCGACTGACTCATACGCCACACCACCATACGCCAGTCACTACGGTTGATGAGCTGTGGCATCGTGTTGAAGCTGCATGGGCATATGTACCTGTACATGCCATCCAATCTCTGTTTGGCTCAATGCCCAGACATATAAGTGCTGTTATTACTGCCAGAGGTGGTTTGTTCTGGGTACTGATTTCTCATGATCTATGTATATAAATTTCTTGAAAATTTAATCGCTTGTTATTTCCAGTATAATTTATTTGTCCAATAAATATCATTTTTGTTATCTGCATTTCTTCCTGGTGTAGCAATTTTAATGGTCAATAGTGTAATTTTCTCTATACCTTTTCTTTATTTGAATTTTATGGCAAACATTAATTTCATGTTATTTTGTTTTTTATAAGAAAAATGTTTTTTTAATTGCTGTAAAAATATATTATTGTTTATCATACGGGTGCTCTCTTATATCTCGATATAGGTACTTTTTCTAATTTTACAGTAGTATTTTCAAACTTTACAATGGGTTTTAAGCACAGAAAGATTTGTTTTTAATAATATCTAGAAATTATTATAAAAACATTTACCCAGAAAATTTACTAAAATTTTTTATTCAAAAAACATATTTAATAGTTTAAGTATTATATTAGTTATGTAACAATGCTTCTTCATACACACTGGCCATTTGGTGTTCAGCAATATAGTCTGTATTTAAACGTATTCATCTTTCATTTTATACAATATGTCTTTAACGTATTCATCTTTCATTTTATACAATCATCATTGAAGAATATCATATTCAAATCTTTACAATTATCATTCAATTGTAACAATTTTACTTTCTCTTACACTGACAAGAGTGCCCCCTGCATGGTGTTCAGGAGAAATGGTCAGTTGGTCTCGAGGCTCCCACCCGAGAGGAAGTACAACTCTCCAGCGCTCCCTGTTTAGAAACGTTTAGTTTACATTCTCTCACCCCGAGATAAACTATATTTAATGCTGTCATGCGTATAAGTTGGCCTACAAACTCTCAACTGGAGGAAACATATTCCTCCCCCCCCCCACTGCGCGTACCCGAGTTTCTAATTTTCGGCTTAGAAGTGAAGTCCTTTTACCGCTGAATCTACAACTATTTGTCTTTAAATGTGTTAAATATTGTAGGTCTCAAATTGTATGTGTGTGGTGTTTGCGAGTGTGTAAATAAAGCTGTAAGTTCTCTAACTTGTGTCTCAAGTGTCTCAACTCAATCACAATCAGTTACAATTGTTACCCAATTTGCACACTACAGTTATAAGAAGCGGATAAGATGTAATCGTTTGACGAAACCTTTATGTTGATTAATGATATAATGTTACAAAATTCTTTGATTTGTTTCATTACATTGTAAAAGTAGTTTTAACTGCAAAATAAATCGCTGTTATCATTTAATACTTTATTTAACGTAACTTGCTGTCTACAACTTGCAGATTATACGTTATAAAAGTTTAAAATTTCAGGTTGCAGATTGGATGCTACTGAATATGATCTGTGAACTTTTTTTTTTCTAAAAGATTTCGTAAAAATCAGTTTTAAGCCGCAATGGATTATTATGCCTGTGCATTATACAGTGCTACAGTTTACAGACAGGAAATTACATTGTCATAATAATATATCAAATATAAAATCAAATAACTGTTCTCATAACTATATCAATTCAACAAAAGCAATTCATAAATATAACAAATTTCTAAAAAATTTTTTTGTTTCTTTTTAAAAATCGTATAGATGTGTGTTTGTTTAGTAAATGAGTAATAATGATAATTTAATGTTTAAATATTTTTAAATTATATAAAAATTTCTGTTTAAAATAATAGTAAACTTTTTAAAAATATTTCTATTTAAACTTATAAAAAAAAATTCTGTGTTTTAATTCATGGCTTTTTAAACTATTCTGATTAAAATGCTTTTTGTAATTTTTTACTATTATAATTTTTCCAGATTTAAATACTGATAATTTATAAAGAAACTAAATATTACATGTATAAGAAAAATGTCAAAGTAACAATGAATTCAAAAGTATTTTTTCAAAGAAATTAAAAGTATTTTTTAAAGGAATTAGTTAAAAGGTATATATTAAACAAAGAAATAAATAGTAGCAGAATTCTCAGTAATAAAAAAAATTATACGTATCTTTCTCAATGAAAAAACAAGGAGTATTTCAAAAAAGAATTTAGATAAGTTAATTTTTATTATAGGCTGTATTATGTTTTTGTATGGCATTTAACTTTATATATTTTTTTATGTATAGAGTTCTTATATTTCTGAAATGTGTAAAGGATGTTTAGAAAATATACAAGTATTCAATTTTGATGCATTAAAGTCGATTGAATTCGAGTTAGACAGGCTGACAAATACTCTTGAAGTTTTAGAAGAAGAAGTTAGTATTCATTCTGGCTTTTTTTAATGCATTTCTTAAATTAATTGTAAGGTGTATGCAATTATATATATATACTAGCTGACCCGGCAAACGTTGTTTTGCCATATACATTATTTCTATAAAATATTTTTTTAGTTAAATAAAAAAAAAAAACCTACTATAAGTGTGTGGAAATGTGGTTATGATTGGAAGAGGAATGGAACGTTGCAGACAATGACGACACATAAAATTATAATACACTAACCATTTATTTATTTCATCCTTTATATTTTTATTAAATTAATAAATATATTTTAAATTACATTATATAATAGCTGTATATACTTCAAAAATAATTATTTACAAATAGTTTACTACTAATTATGGCAATTAAAAAATAATCAACATCCATCTCTAAGTGCAATGGAGTGTACAATATTTTTGGTTAGTCCGTCTTTAGCCAACACAAACAAACTGGATGGTTTACCCACACGCGAACATGCCACGTGGGAAAACATGGCGTGCCCAAAATCTAAGCCACAAACCGACATCGTTTGGCCTTGCGACTTATTGATTGTTATTGCGAACGCCAATCTAATTGGAAAATGAATACATTTGAATTCAATTGGCACATCTGTGGGAATCATAGGGATTGTGGCAGCAATATATTTTCGCCTCGGTTGTGGCGAAAATATATTGCTATTCAAAATGCTGGCTTCAATAACGTTTTCATTAATTTTTAATGACTAATCGTGTTCCATTGCGCAGCCTGGTGGGTTCAAATTACGAATCAAAATAACCGGAGATCCAACCTTTATTGTAAATGATGCGGTGACATGTCTGGCATATCCAATGAATTCAAAAACTCAATTGGATAATTTACAGCTTCATTGGCATGGCAAACTGTATCGATAGATTTGTATGACACCATGTCCCTGACAACAACTGTTGTATCTTGGAATTTAAACCATTGACGTCCACATTTTTGCTGCCAAAATTGCTCTTTCTGCCAACCAATCAAGATTTTTGAATTGTGTACATACATCTGGAAATATGTGGTCGATGTGATTATTTTGCGAGTCGATGATTGTGCAGAAATCTGTCGGCAATTTTATGCATTCGATATTTTCATGTACAGCAACTTTTCCATCGCCAATACACTGAAGTGACAAAAGTCATGGGATAGCAATATGCAAATTTTCAAATGGCAGTAGCATCGCGTAGAACAGGTATAAATGCGCAGTGCTTTCGCACAGCTTTCATTTCTGTTCAAGTTATTCATGTGAAGAGGTTTTGACGTGATGATGACCGCACGACGGGAATTAACAGACTTTGAACGTTGAATGTTAGTTGGAGCTAGACGCATGGGTCATGCCATTTCGGAAATCGTTAGGGAATTCAACATTCCCAGATCCACAGTGTCAAGAGTGTGCCGAGAGTATGAAATTTCAGGCATAACATCCCACCATGGACAGCGCAGTGGTCGACCTCCTGCACTAACGACCCAGACCGGCGACGTCTGCAAAGAGTCGTAAATTCTAACAGACAAGCAACACTGCCTCAAATAACTGCAGAAATCAATGCCGGACGTACAAGGGACTTGTCTGTTAGAACTGTGCGGAGAAATTTGGCTTTCTTGGGCTATTCCAGCAGAAGACCGACTCGAGTGCCTTTTTACTGACAGAACGACATCGCTTGCAGCGACTCTCGTGGGCACGTGAGCATATCGGTTGGTCCCTAGATGAATGGAAAAACCGTGGCCTGGTCCGATGAGTCACGATTTCAGTTGGTAAGAGCTGATGGTAGGGTTCGAGTGTGGCGCAGACCCCACGAAGCCATGGACCCAAACTGTCAGCAAGGCACTGTTCAAGCTGGTGGTGGCTCCGTAATGGTGTGGGCTGTTTTTTCATGGCATGGACTTGGACCTCTGGTGCGACTGGACCGAACATTGACTGGAAATGCTTATGTTCAGCTACTTGGAGATCACTTGCAGCCATTCATGGATTTCATGTACCCAAACAACGATGGAATTTTTATGGATGACAATGCGCCATGTCACCGGGCCACAACTGTTCGCGATTGGTTTGAAGAACATTCTGGACAATTCCAACGAATGATCTGGCCACCTAGATCACCCGACATGAATCCCATCGAGCATTTATGGGACATCATCGAGAGGTCTGTTCGTGCCCAAAATCCTGCACCATCAACGCTTTCACAATTATGGACGTCTATCGAGACAGCATGGCTCAATATTCCTGCAGAAGACTTCCAACGACTTGTTGAGTCCATGCCACGTCGAGTTGCTGCACTTCGCCGGGCGAAAGGAGGGCCGACACGATATTAAGAGGTATCCCATGACTTTTGCCACTTCAGTGTATCTAACAGTTGTTTTGGTCATGTTTCAGCGGATGGATCTTGAAGCATTTAAACGTCATGTTTACTTTTAGTTGTAATTTTTCAACATTACGCCACAGTAATGATGATTTTAAGCAAGCGTTGATCTCATCAGCGTACGTTGAACATAGAATGACAGGAATTGTTTGCCTGAAATCACCTGAGGAACAGAGTGAGGAAGTAACAGAGTGAATCAAGGAGGAACAGAGTGCCGCCAAATAGTTTGTCGTTTTTTATATCCTTCAATGTCCTGTTCAATGCCTCAAGCGAATGTTTGTGTGCCATAGTGCATTCATCCCAGATGATAATTTTACACGGCTTCAGCACTGTGGCCATGGACGATTGTTTCTTTATATTGCACACTGCATCTAGGTTATTTTGAATATTCAGTGGCAGCTTAAATATTGAATGAACTGTTCTGCCTCCATCTAATAAAGTAGCTGCAATCCCAAATTATGCAACGGCCAATGCGATGCCATTTTTTGATCGTATCTCGGCAAGAAGTAGCGAAATGAGAGGTTTTGCCAGTTCCCACCTGGCCCATCCAAAAAAAAAAAGAATCCCCTTGTCCTGCCTAAACTGCCAGCATAATGCGGTCTTAAAAAGTTTTTTGTTCATCAGTCAGTAGTGGGACATTGCGAGTAACAATCGCTGCCATTTCTACAGTATTGTACTGCAGTTCACGACTCATATCAGTGTTGATTAAATCAGATGCACTTCGATTTGGTGAACTCATACCAAAAATGACTGATTTGTAAATTGGCAATGACAATGCAAAGATCCTCGATAGCAATAAATGCTTCATTGTACATTGCGTCGCTGAATAATATCGTTAGATCGTTGCACCTTGTACGATGTCGATGCAATATATCTTCAGTCATTGAATCTTTGTGATTATCCCACAACGTTTGTGCTCGAGTCTTGAAAAATGTAGTCAACACTATAATAGTAGACGAATTTGTGTTCCTGTACAGCTTAATGCTGCTTCAGTAAGCATACTGTTCCAATGATTGTTGTCTTCTAGTAAGCCTAGTGCAAGGCATGCATCTTTATACGTTGGATACTGTTGTCCATTTACTTTAAGTATATCTTGAAATGACAATGGGCCGGTGACATTAACCAACAACAGTCGCAGATAAAAGCACTCAGTCTGCCTTGGATTGACTGTATATACACTACCCAAGTTGTTTGATTTGAATAAACCGGGGCATGCATCAACTGGTGTGCCTTGCTTGCGGGGCATCCATTTTTTTTAATTGAGTCCACGTAAAATAGCGAAGTACTTCTGAATAGAGTAGCGTTTGTGCAAAAGCATCCACACGATTACACAATTCAAAAATTCGGTGAGTGTAGTTTTTGGTGGATTTATAACACGATCAAGAGCTGTCTCATTAGTGAAAAATACGCGCTGGCCGTTTTCAAGATGAAGAGCTAAATGGATAACTGCTGAATCCCGTTCATGAATTGGGAAACCGAAGATACACCAGACAGCTTCATTGGAGCTGATGTACCGGCCAATTTGGTAATTCGATATTTCATCTTTGTTATTCAATGGAGGAGCATTCACATTGGTATTTTCAATTCTAAATACAGCCATATTACTTCCTTTATTCACATACTTGCAAATATATTTGATGCTCTTTACCGAACTGCAGAACTCAACATTAATAGGAGCATTGAACGTTTTGCTCAGCAGAGGTGAATATGGTACAGCCCAACGATTGTAAATCTCAATGTCTATGTTACTGATAGTTTTGGTAAATGATTGCCCGCCATTATCGGTACTTCTTCGACGATATATTGGATACCCGTCGACATGTGTGACCGTATCGTTGGTGAAATCTTTAGGAAAATACTTTGCACATTTTCCATCTACCGTGCAAGGTGATGAACGATTCAGATGGCCGCATGGGCCATGAATCATGTTTGTAGTGACAATATCAAACAATAATTGATCAGTAGACGGATTTGGAATTTCTGCAGAAATTAAACTATCGATGTCTTCAGGACGTATTTTGTCGATGAACCAAATCAAAATGTGAGCATGGGATAATCCTCGCTTTTGCCACTCAACCGAATACATCCAGCAACGTAACCAAATATATGTAATTTTGTAATGAACTCGATTAAAGACTTTAATTTTTGTTTAAATACACGTGCTGTAATGTCATGACTAAAAAAATTAAAAAAAAAAAAAAAAAAACACTACATTGTTACCGATTACATTGTTAACACTACATTGTTTTACCAAAAAAATTTAAAAAATATTTAGGGGAGGCCACCCTTATCACTTAGGGGTTTAAAAAATAGTTTACGACTGATTCGCAGACCTACCAAATATGCACAAAAATTCTCATAAGAATCGGAGGAGTTTGGCAACAAACATTGTGACACGAGAATATTTATATTATATATATATATATATATATAAAAGTGTGTAAAAAGGAATAAATTACATTAAATTTCTGTTTACAATTTTATTTATTCCTATTAATAATCATCTCTTTCTAACACATTAATTTTAACACTGTTGTTCTAATGCAGTTGGCAATACAGGGACAGTTAATCTTTATGCCATGAACAAGGGTTTCACAGCAATTACTCATTTAGCACTACTCAGGAGACACGTGTAGCTTGAAGATATGCTACGGATGCGAGTAACACTACCCCCACAATGCTCTACGATCCTATTAGACCGGGCATACAGTTTAAAGTGGATTTCGAACCCTTAAAAACATCCTTGTCACCTCCGGGACTTGAAATATATATATATCGAGCACCAGAGATATATATATATATCGAGCACCAGAGCGCTAGTCACTCGGCCATCAGGACCCCCAAAAAAACCATTTTCCTGTCAAAACCCAAATGGACTGCACCGACGAAGGCTGTGTTACTCATTTAGCACTACCCAGGGGGTACGTTTAGCTTTGAAGATATGCTACGGTCGCGAGTAACACTACCCCCTCAACGTTCTACGATCGTATTATACCGGGTGAATTTAAAGTGAATTCCAAACCACTACAAACATCTATGACATCACCGGGACTCAAACCCGAAACCTGTGGTATCGAGCACCAGGCGCTAGCTACTCGACCATCAGGCCCCGAAATTTTAGAAAATAACTTTTTGAAAACTATGTTTAGTAATCTGATTTATTTATTAAGATTTATTCTTTGTAATTCTTTCTTTTTAAAATCTTTTTTTTGTATTTGCCAAACGCAGATTTTATAAAATATAAGTGCAAGATAAAGGACCGGATGACCGAGTGACTAGTTGTCTGGTTGTCGGTGCCACGCGTTTCAGATTCGAGTCCCGGAGGTGCCATGGATGTTCGTAGTGGTTAGAATCCACTTTAAACCTTAGTTAATATGATTGTTGGGCGTATAGTTCACAACCCTACCCTATGAAAAAACATTTCCTGTCTCGAATTCTGCCAATAAGCGGATGGCCTTTGGCCAACATGGTCTGTAGTGCTAGGGAGTTAGTTATGTGCATTATATAATTTTAAAAATATATTGTTAATGTGAAGTATTAGGGACCTGATGGCCGAGTTGTGAGCGCTGTGGCACTCCGTACCACAGGTATAATGTTCGAATCCCGGCGGTGTCATGGATGTTTGTAGTGGTTCGATTCCACTTTAAGCCGTAAGTTCCTGTCTCATATGAGCGTAATCAAACTTCTTTTCCCCCATATCATTCCCAAACTGTACAGGAGCGCAACTCAGCTCTAGGCACAGCGATGTGGTGTGGTGTAGTAGTAGTAGAATGTAAAATATCTCTTTGTACGGTAGGGTTATTAATGCATGATTTTAAGATATGCTTCTTATAATTACATTTTATTTTATTTTATCATTCTAAAATGAGTTTGTTCCGTTTAGAAAAAATCTGTTGTTGCGTTTTGCGAGAAAAGCATCTTATTTACCGTCCATTCAATTGAAGAAGAAATCATAAGCATGAACGCGGATCTTTTTCTTACCTACTGTTTATGGGATCTACTGAGGTATTCATTTCTAGTATAGTACTTGTGCTACTATTTTAATTTGCACTATTCTGACATTTTCATTCCAATGGACATTGCTGAAGAATTCATTTCCTTCCAGACCACCACACTGTTAACCGACTGTAAAAATTTGCTACAAAAACGGAATCAACGACAGGAACAACGAAGTTCTGCGGATGACAAACGACAGAAACAATTGGACTCCTGAGACGGACGTAAAAAATACTAAGAAATTTAAGTTTCCATCGTTCATAAAACACTTTTCATTCATCCACTCAAGTTCAAATACATTTTTTTGAACTTGTAGTGGATGACACTGGATGTGAATACAGTTTTTTTCTGATTAATCCATTCATTAAATTTAATTAATTAATTTTAGTTTTTTTTTAGATTTAAGTTACATATATCTACCAATAGATGACGCCAGATAAATTTTAAAAGAATGAATGAAAGTTATTTATAAAGGACTTTCTGCAATAGAGTGAAAAAGAGTAGGAATTGACTTTAAAATTTTTTTTTATATATTACTTGTTTTCAAATTAATTGTAAATTAAGTTTATCAATTTTATCACCTGCTATATGTTTAAAAGGAATAAAATGAATTTGTAAATTTTTTTTTTTTTTCTTGTTCTAATTAATTTTTATAACTGCAATAGAAAAATAATTATCTAATTTTTATTCTTATCTCTTTTACATAAGTAAACTTATTTTGTTTGTCAATTTATTGTTAAAATTTTATAATTTATAATTTTATAATTTATAATTTATAATTTTATAATTTATAATTTTATAATTTATAATTTATAATTTTATAATTTATAATTTTATAATTTATAATTTTATAATTCATAATTTTATAATTTTATTTATAACCGCAAATAATCGTAAATATATCATCTCTGTTGTTTAACCTATTTCCAATTTCCATTATCACAAATTTATAACATAATTTTCCTATGTAAATGCGACAAATATACTTGTTGTATATGATTGGTGTGCCAAAAAAAATGGTATATGATGTCGTCAAAAATATATGGGATAAAAAAAAAAAAAAAACTCAAATCGCCCGCGTAATATAGGAGATCTTTCACTCTTTTGGACTAAAAATTACACATGAATGTTATATGCCAGTGAGGATTATAGGCAGGTAATTATGGTAATTAGGAAAATTTTGTACTTATACTAGAATCCCATGATGGAGTTGCCATATATCAAGAATTGTAATATTTTATCATACATAATAACATTTCTTTATAAATAATGGGATATTAAATCTTAAAAAAAAATGAAAAAAATTGTGTTGTGTGTTGAAAAATTGTATAATATGAATTCGTTGCGTTAGGGGAAAATGTAAAAAGAATTTTACCTGATTGTATTCCTTAAATATTTGTAAATTACAATTAACGCTCAACAATTATATATATTAAAAAAAAAAAAAAAGAAAAATTTGTTAGAATTGTAATATATAAACATAACAGGCGGGCTGAAGAGTTCTTAGGCTGACACATAGATGGCGCTACTAGTATTAAATCCATGTGACTTTTAGTTAGAACTCCAGAACAGAGTTTTCCATTTTTTCAAACTAACAAAAGTTGCTTCGCTAAAAATGCTATAACTCATATACTAATAGTGAAACAGCTGTCAAATTTATACACGTGTCACACTTTTCAGCCCACCTGTAATATATATATATATATATATATATTGCTATAATTTCCTGTATTCATGTTTCCTGCAGCTGCTGGAAATTGTTCTTTACCTGTGAGAATCACTTCAATTCATGTTTAGCTAAAAGACAGACGGAAGTGGATCAGGCGCAAGAATTATTAAATATATTCGAAGAGGAGGTATTTTTGGTTTAGTTCTTTTTTTTTTTTTTAAGTTTTGGTATTTTATTTTATAAAGATATTAATTCATTAGTTGAGCTGCTATAACTGGTGAGGACAGAATGATGCTGAATTGAATAATTATTAACCCTTTCTTTTAAACCTTTCTTTTTGCCATGGGTGTTTAAAAAAAAATACTCAAAACTGTATTACTATTATAGACTACATTATTGTTGAAAAATCTAATTTCTTCCCAATGTATCTACCAAGTGTGTGATCGACATAAAAAGATGTTATCTAGTTGCTTCAACTTCCAATACATAATACAATTTAATAATAATAAAAATAAGAAATCCTTTGCTATATTGCAGCCCCATGTGTTACAATTTCTTTCAAAAATTATTTACATTAATTATAATCCGTGGATTATAATTAAAAGAAGAGCTATTTTATGATATAAAGCACATGTACTACTGTGCCCAAAAGGTAAGACCAAATATTTTTTTTTCAACAACTCTTTATTCATTCTTCCAAATTTATTTCATCACCTTCAAAGTAATCACCTCCGGACACAATTTGGTTGAAATTCATCATCAAATCACTAGATTTTTTTTTTTTAAACCCTGCTTTATCAATTTTGTTCTTAAATTTTGAAATTTACGTTTTAATGCCGTGTTGGTTCCGGTGTTGAATTTCCTGAATTATCCACTAGCAATTATTTTCGTGCTAATTTTTATTTTTGGTGCTTCTAATGTATATATTTCATACAGCAATTTTGGGTGTAAATCCTCTGTTCGGTTTCAGCTACAGAGGGCTCTAAAAGAGAATTTGGATTACAACCACCGTGTAAATCCTCAGCTAAAACAAAAATTATTATTTAAGGTTTGATAAACTTGCTGTAGTTCGCTAGAGAAGCAAATCAAACATTTCGGTGGCAGGCAAGAAAATTTGAATTATCGAGTTAATTCATGACGATAAAACAATGAAGTTTTTGTAATCTGTATGCAATGATTCATAAAATTCTCTCTATCCTACAACTTTAAGTACAAAGTATAACTAAATGCAGAGATAAAAAATGTTTTGTATTGAAATTATCTAGAAATCATATACATGTATATACACTCATGTCCATAAATTAAGGATAATTCAGAATCACACAGAAATTGAACTCTAAAATAAAAATTTCACCTGTAGAATTACCACACACATCTTGAAGAAGAATATGCAAATTACAGGAAACCACCAGATGGCGCGAATAGTACGTCACAATGACGAGAGTGTAAGAGAGGGATATATAAGGAATGGTGGCAAAGAAGTAAAATTGTTCACAAGCGCTTTAAAAGCCTTTCAGTGCAATAACTGCATAGTTATGGCACAAAGGAAGCATTTGGATGATTTTTTACGTGGTAGAATTATCGGACGACTGGAATGTGGACGTACCCAGCTGGAAGTATCCGAGGAACTTGAATCGCCCAGAGTGTCATCTCCAGGCTTTGGCAACGATTCCAAGATGATGGTAATGTGAGTAGATGTTACAGCACATGTCGCCCCCAAGTTACAACGCCTATTGAGGACCGGTATTTAGCAGTTACTGCCAAAAGAAACAGACGGAGCACAGCATCAGACCTGTCTCGTAAGCTCTCTTCAACTTCCGGTATGACAATTTCAAGGCAGACCCTGTACAGACGCTTAGGGCACATTGGTCTATATGCTCGTAGGCCTGTCAGATGTGTTCCACTTACCGCATCTCACTGTCGCCTGCGATTAACCTGGAGTAGAGAGCATGCATTGTGGACACCGCAACGGTGGTCTGGTGATGATTTTCCGACGAGTCCAGGTTTAGTTTGCAGTCTGATTCTCGCTGGACTTTCATATGGAGAGCGCCAGGTACCCGTTACCACCAAGAGAACACCATTGAACGACACTGTTACGGTGGTGCAGGATGGCTCGTTTGGGGAGGAATTATTTTTGGTTCCAGAACTGACCTGCATGTTCAGAGTGTAACGATGACAGGCCACATCTATCGGGGTGTCATTCTGGAACAACATGTACGTTTGTTTCAGGGCGCCATGGGTGCTGAATTTCCTGTTTATGGATGACAACGCCCGTCCTCACCGTGCAAACATTGTAGACGAATGCCTTCAATTGGAGGATATCACCCGTATGGATTGGCCAGCATACTCACCGGACTTGAATCCAATAGAGCATGTGTGGGATATGCTTGGCCGACGAATTGCAGCCCGTCAGCCCCCTCCCACCTGTCAGCCGGAACTTCGGAGCGCATTGCTTGATGAATGGTGTAATATTCCCAAGATCAGATTGATAATTTGATACTCAGCATGCCTAGGCGTTGTAAGGCCTGTATTGCATCGTCCGGGAGACATACTCCATATTAACCATCATACTAACCATGTTATACTGTTTTTTGTAAATAGGTTCTTTTTAAAATTTGCTCCAGGAGTAAAAATCGCAATTTTTATTAATTATGTCAAACATATAGCATCTTTTTTGCTCTTAACCTTTTGTTTAATAAATAGACTTTACAAATAAGTCAAATTTGTTTTGCTTCTGTCTCTTTCTTTACCTGAACTTCATTATCCTTAATTTATGGACATGAGTGTGTATATATATATATATATATATATATATAGGTAGGTCTTTTTGGCAAGCTCGTCGATAATATTTATTGACAGTTGGCAATAAAATAATGTAATAAATGTCAAATATAAGATAAACTGTTTCATGAATTTTACTACAGAACGCGCAAGTTTAACAATTTCATCATACTATCAGAAATAAATTTATTCACAGTCATTGATTTCGATGAAATTTAAGGAATTTAATTTAAAAAAATTAAATATTGATAAATTGAATTTTAAAAACTTTTTGAATTATCAGATATAATGTTGTTCAATGTTATTTTTTTTTTTTATCTCGTTATAGAGTGACATGAGCAGCTTGCTTTATTCTCCATCTTTACAGACGGTTGTGAGATGTAACAATGAAATCATCGAATTTCTTGTACCGGAAACCTATACTTTCCTCCACATACGGAAGCAACTGGAAGTGAAGGTTTGTCGCAAAACGATTGCCCTTTTCTTCATTCAAAAATCTACATTTAAAAATTTTCAATTCAAATCTAAATCAAGTGTTCTTATGTTAATCATTTTTCAACAGGACAAAGGGCTTATTAATGCTTCTGAATACTCTACTGCAGCATGTTGGAAACTTTTAAAATTGAAAGAGAAAACATTTTTGTGACATTGAGAATCTTAAAAAAATCGAAGAACGCGGACCAGAGATTACTGACACGAAGGTAAATACTTCAAAAAAGCATCCCTTTTTCTGCATTTTTTTCACTGCTATTAATTGAATTGTTTTTCATATTCACAAAAAATGTTTAGTAAAAAATATAAAATATATAAATATATTTAAAATAAAAAATAAAAAGAACTTTGGTTCTGAGATCGGACTTTTTTTTTTTTTTTTTTTGAGTGTACAATAACCATTTGCTTTGCAGATCATCATTACAGGCTTCCACTGTTCATCATACCCTTGTTTACAGTTATTAGAGAGTTTTTGCATAACGTTTTTCATCGTCCGATATTTTTCTTCCTAGCACGCATGCTCATAGGAATAGCTCTGTAGGGCAGTATTACAGAAACGCATGCGCAATAGGTACAATGTTTCCTATGAGCATGCGCACTAGGAAGAAAAAATATCGGACGATAAAAAGATTTTATGCAAAAACTCTCTATTATATCTACAATAGTTTTCTGGCATCGACAACTGGTCGATAATTGTACTGAATTTCAACTTAAATTCTTTTAATTTTAATTTTATTTTTTTATTTTTTATTTTACTTTTATTTTATTTTTATTTTGTATTTCACTTTTATTTCATTTTTAGTATTTTGTATTTTACTTTTATTTTATTTTTTTATCCATACTAACATTTAAGCAGCCAACTAAAATCGTAATTTTATCTATGAATGAGGAAGTTAAGGGGTAATTTTATCTATGAATGAGGAAGTTAAGGGGCTTATCCCCATCGGCACTCCGTAATCGGTACGCCAATTGTCAGTACAAAAATGTTCTATCATAGTTTTAATATATTTTCAATTAAAAGAACTAAGATCTAAAAGATTTAAAAACTGCAAAAAAAAAAAAAAAAAAGGAATTTCTGAGAGGAAAAAAAGATAATATGTCAAAATTTGAATAAAATGCATTTAGCATTAAATGTACTTTTATAAATATATTTGGTTAATTCAATTAAGTATTAACTTTAAAATTATTTTTTTTTTAAGAACAATGTGTGATATTATCTAAATAAATGCGATTTTGGAAAATAACTATTCATTGCTTTAATATTTTTTTTAAATAATTTACCTAAACTTTCACAGCCTTATTAGTAAGAAATGATTTCATGTTTTTTTATTTTATTTAATCCCTAACATTTTTTTTCTTCTTTTTTTCTAAAATTTTATAAAATTCATTATCATTATCTCTTCATTTTTGATTTCAGTGCGTTGAGTTAATAATACGTTATACATATATATATCACTGATATATATATATATATATATATATATCAGTGACGGATTTAGGTTCGATGATGCCCTAGGCCCAAGATAATTTGACGCCCTTATATAATAATAATAATACCAATAGTAATAATGGATTCAAATTAAATTTAGGTGTTGAATTTAGGCATGGTTTAAATATATATATATATATATATATATATTTGGTATAACAACTAAACATACAGTTTAGAAAAATAAATTGCCTTTAATTAAGAAATAAATCATATTTATCTAATTATCCATATAATATATTTTTATATAATTAATAATTTATTTGTTATATTAATCATATAATAATTCTACCCTTTAAATATTGTCATCTGTAGGTTATCAAAACAACAAAAGAAGCATTAAAATTCGATCTTACAGTTGATAAAAAACAAAATTGATTTCAAATTTTTGCCGCATCAAAAATTTTGGCACCCTAAAATTTGCTGTCCTAGGTCCGGGCCTAGCGGGCCTAAGCCTAAATCCGTCACTTATATATATATATATATATATATATTTGAGGAATAAAGAAGATATCTTTAAAAATTGAAATAGGCTTTGCATGTTTAATACCATGAGTGTAAAAACAAAATTGTATAGATACAGAATACGTCAAAGAAAGCATGAATTGCCTTGGATTATGCTCCGCTGCATATTGTACGAGATCTACTATGTTTGTGATCAGAAAGGTGGGAGTAAATCAGCATTGTGGATTACAGACAAGACTGTAAGAGAAAGATTTGAAGTAATTCAATATTTATCTAACAATGACAATGTGTTCAGAAATACATATAAACGTTTCATTTTGAGTAGTGGTTATAAAATACATTGAGAACCAAGCCATGATATCATCTATTAATTCATTGGTAGTGTAGAACTTTTAAAAATGTCTTATCATTGTAAAAATGTAAAGGATGTATAAAGTCTGGTGAAGAAACGTAATCTGTGTTAAAAAATTCAAAAGCAGAGCTGCATTCGCGGTTTTTGCAAAACTGGTGAGAACTTCTTCATAATAAAAATATATTCTATAAAAAAGAATTCCAAATGTTTCCAATTTTGCAATATACCATTTTTTCCGTTGAAATAATGGTATATTGCAAAATTTGATGGAACTGAAAAAGGTATTTTTGATGAGGTTAGTAAGGATCCACCATGTCTTCTCGAGTTAGAATTCAAGATTCATAGATCAAGGACGGGTTGACCCTTACGTTAGACTTTTTTTTTACGCACTTTTTAAAATTTTTTTTACCCTTTTGACTTTGAAACCGATAAAGTGGAGAGCGACAAAGAGAAAAGAAGAGTGTGAAGAGCTGTAGGCGTGGACGGTGCTAAAAACTCTTAAACGAACAGGCTTTTAAGATGATTTTGTAAATATTTATTATATAATCTCGTTTTTAAACATTTAAACATCTCGTTTCTATTTTGAGAAGTAATTTAGTTCGTATGCATGAACAACACTGAATCAAGACCGTACGCATATCCGGACTTTACTAGATTCATTACAAATATTTTAATAACTTGTTTGACTATATCTATTATGTAAATGGGGTTTAAATACATAATCCATAATTGTTAAATTTCTTGAAATGCAATATTTTCAGCATAGATAAAAGGCTATATTGAATTAGAAGAGACGCTTGATGTTTTCTAACATTGTTAACTATTATTTATTTGGACCTCTAAAATTGTGATTTTAATGTAAATGCTTGCTTGTTCATTAAATGTACAATTTGTGTTTATACTACTGTATCCAAAAAGTAAAACTAATTTTCAATTTAAAATTCCCGGGGCATACGGAATTTCAATTTTTTCTTCTTTTTAGCTTGCTGTCACTGTCCTTGACGTCTGTGTGAAATTTCACGTCAAAATATTCATTAGTGTTTGAGTTACGCTTGGCTTTGTGAGACGCTGAAACTGATTCCGGCGATTTTTCAAATGTCTCAATTAATTGAGCAAAGACTTGCATTCAATTTTGTTTGCGGAAACGTATAGAATGTTGCAGAAGGCATTCGGTGAGCCTTCCTATATCGGAAAGAAATATTTAAAAGTGGTATAAACAGTTCAAAGAGGGCAGAGAACGCGTTGAAGAAGAAGAGCGCTCTGTTCGTTTGAGTCGATTGAAGAGATTCAATGTGAATCGCCGTGCGCTTTGAAGGCCATCCCTGCCGATGACTTTTTGCATGCATTGAGGATTGGAAAAAGTTGCCTTAAGTGCATTGATTGTGTCCGGAGGGGACTACTTTGAAGGCGGTGAATTAAATTTGGAAGAATAAATAAAGAGTTTTTGAAAAAAAAAAAAAAAAATTGGTCTTATTTTTGGGCACAATAGTTTTTTTTAAAATAACTTGCAATTTTAGGACAAGGAAACTATTGTGAGCTTCAGTGACTTGTTTCTGGAAGCATTCAATTTGAAGAAAAACGGAACTCGAAAGAGAAGTTCGCAAGAAAGTTATCAAGGAAGATGTCGATAAAAAGAAAGCCGCTGTTTACGAATCTGACATGGAAAAACTGTCAAGCTTCCATCAATATGTTCAGGTAATTTTTAAAAAAATATTATGTGGGATTTTTAGTTGTTTGTTTTGCTCTGTATTTGAAAAATGAATCACTGCTGAGATATCTATCGTGAAAACAAATTTATTAATTTTCAATCAATATAAATAACAAATAATCAATATAAGTTCCGAAAGAACAAGTAATATAAAAAAAATTTTAAAGTCAATTCCTACTTTTTTTTTCACTCTATTACAGAAAATGCCTTTACAAAAAAAGTTGAAATTTTCCTCTTACATCTGGCGCCATCTATTGATAGATATATGCAACTTAAATAAAAACTAAATTTAATTGATTAAATTTAATGAATGAATTAATATTTGAAAAAACTGTATAAACATCCAGCGTCATCCACTACAAGTTCAAAAAAAATGTATTTCAACTTGAGTGGAGGAATAAAAAGTATTTTTCTGAACGATTGAAAATTTGTACAAGGTATATAGCGAGTGGGCCTGAATGACCGAGTGGCAAGCGCTCTGGCGCTCGGTACCACAAGTTTCGGGTTCGAGTCCGGCGGTGCCATGGTTGTATGTAGTGGTTCGGAGTCCACTTTAAACCGTGGGTCCCGGTCCTAATAGGATCGTAGAGCGTTGCGGAGGCATTATTACTCCGTGTCCGTGGCTTATCTTCAAGTTACACGCGCCCCTGGGTAATGCAAAAGTGACGTCTGTGCAGCGCTTGCCTTAAGGCATCCAAGACGTCCATGTCTAAGTGTTTGCCAGCTGCATTAGAAAGAAAGAAAGAAAATATATATATATATATAGCGAGTGTGTGAACTAATTGTAGGAATTGAAAAAGAAACAAGTTAGAAATAAAGGCAATTTGAATTACATTAAAATGTGTAGATTCTCATATTATTTCATGAATACAGAAGCAATCTATATTGATATAAAATAATAATTTGTTAGATACTGAAATATTATTTATGCCAAAACAATAGAATAGATGTAATATATCCACTTTAAAAGTACTTTGAATAAGCAAATCTAAAAATACGGGCACAGTAATGAAAAGAATAACATAACGGCAAGGTAAAAGAAAAAAATCTATACCGTCCATGTTATTTCAGTGTGTTGAAAATTGAGATTTAAGGTTATTTTGCACTTGTATTTTTGATATCATGGATTAAACATCGCGTGTTGTAAAATGTAATAATATAAAAAGAAATATAAAGAATAATTAATTTTTATTAATATATTGAGTCAACTCATCTCAAATAAGATGCAGCTTCTTCGAATTTAATCTTATAAAAAAAACATTTGGAAGAAATGTATTTTACATTATCTTCCACCTATTTTATCTAAAGACAATTCTTACTTTAAAAATGTTTTTTTTGTTATTTTATATTTATTTTATTCTACATTCTAAATTTAAATCTGCAATACATTTTTATTTTAAGATATAATCATTTTTAAGTATTGGTTTGTGTGAAGGACATGATATAGTTAATTTGGTTTGCTATTAAGATTTTAGTTTATCTTTTTCAATATTGATACATAAAATTAAAAGATATTCATTATGCTGATAATTATATTTTCTGCTTATTTAGTATATCTGTAAATTCTGATACTTACTATGAGGTAATAAAAAATAATTAAATTTTGAAAAAAAGCCATGTTTTAACCGATCTTTTAGCCCTTGATGCTTCCAAATATAGTTTTAAAATTAAATTTATTTTATTATTTTTATTTCGATGGTGGCAATGTTACAAGAAAACGAATTATTTTTTTCTGGCAATACCACTATGCTATAAAACTTTTATTAAAATTTTCAAATATTTTTTATTCATACTAATAAAAAATTTCTTATCAATCTTTTTTTAGAAAAATGTTGATTCGCTTACGAATGTGTCTTCTCGTGAGGATTCGAAAAAAAAAGTTAAAAGTGAAAAAGCATTGATGATGTATGTTTCATTTTATCGAAAAATTCTATTATTTAACTATTTTGTTTATTTTACTTTCATCTTCAATTAAAAAAAAATATATTAAGTTTTTGAAACCATACATATATATTTATATATATAAACTAAGATTTTTTTATGCATCTGTTTATTGCTAACTAGTGCTGTTTTACTTCAATGATTTTAGTATGAATTTAAAGGTACACAGACATTCCTTTAACAAACCTTTATACACAGTCCAGTCACATCAATGTGACCACCTGTCAAAAGCCAGAATAACCACCTTTGGCAGAGCGGACCTTCCACCTTTGCAGGAAGAGAGTCAATTAGGTTTCTGAAGGTGTTCTCTGGGATGTTGAGCCATGCCGGCTCCAGTGCCTTGGCAGCTGCGCTAGATTACGCGGTTGAGGATCCATTGCGCGAACAACCCGATCGAGGTGGTTCCACAGATTCTCGATTGGGTTTAAATCCGGTGAGTTTGCTGGCCAGGGGAGTACGGTAAACTAATCCTGGTGCTCTTCGAACCCCGCATATACACTGCGAGCTGTATGACGCCTCGCATTGTCCTGCTGGTAGATGGCATCATTCTAAGGGAAAATAATTCTCATCTAGGGGGTGGACAGGGTCCGCAAGGACAGATTCGTACTTGTGCTGATCCGTCGTGCCTTCCACAATGATGAGTGCACCCAGTGAATGCCAGGAAAACATTCACCAAACCATAATGCTTCCTCCTCCAGCTTGGATCCTTCCGGCAATTGTTGCAGGGTGTTTGCTTTCAGACGTTTCACGCCGTATACGCCAACGTCAATCTGTGAGATGGAGCATAAAACGTGATTCATCAGAAAAAGCTACCTGTCGTCACTCTGTGGACGTCCAGTTTCGGTATTGGCGTGCAAATTCCAGCCTTCGTCGGCGATGAACAGCAGTCAGCATAGGTGCATTAACCAGGCTCATGCATAATACATATACATGAGGATACACTCTTGGTAGCCCCTTGGCTTATCTGGGCGGTCAGTTGCTCAACAGTTGCACGTCTATTCACCCGAACGCATCTCCATAGGCTTCGTTCGCCACATGTGCCATGCTGCTGATTTTGGATGGCGCCATTTTGCCATGCACGGTATACTTTTACCACGGCGGCACGCTAACAGTTCACAAAATTAGCCGTTTCTAAAATGCTTCCACCCTTGGCCGAAAGCCAATAATCATGCTCTTTTGGACGTCGGATAAATGGCTACATTTCTGCATTACGCCAACGGTTGAAATGCTTTCCGATGCCCTAGGACATCCTTTATATACACTCCCTGCAATGTGCTGCCACCTGCCTTTTGTGATTAGTTATTTCACGTTGACGTCGAAAGTATTTGGTGGTCACATTAATGTGACGATTGCGTATATAAAGGAAATTGTTAAGTTATACATTTGATATGTTTGCTATTCCTTATTTGTAATTATATTTCAACTATTCATATAAAAGCTATATTAATATCATATTTCCTAAATATTTTTATATCGTTTTTAAACTATTTTGAATATCTTCTCTAATATTTGAAAGCAATACAATGTCTTTTTTCTGGTTGAAATTTACATTTGCATTAAAATCCTTTCCTTTTTTTCATGGTTCATTGAGTACATTATTATTATGCAAAATTTATCAAACAATCATTTTACATATCAATGTTTAGCAAAATCATTATGTTAAATCATTTGATTAATTATTTTAACTTCCAAGTTTAGTTCTATTATTCATCTCTGATCATTAAGGCAATTTACTAAAATACTAGATTATTTCTTTTAATTTTGTTTATATGTTAATTTTTTTCCTAGTACTTTATTTTTTAAAAAAATACGCAGTTAATGAGCAATCTTAAATTATATTTGATGCTCATAATTTATTAATGAGTTTCATGTATTTCTAAATGACGAATTTTGAAAATGAATCTTTCAGGTTAATCCATTCAATAAAATTATAAACTATTATGAATCTAGAAAAATTAGTAAATAGGGCAAAAGTGGAACAGAAAGTGATAAATGATTCTCATGTTATGGAAGCGAAACTGCTTGCTAAGAAGGTGGAAACTGATATAAAAGTATGTATTCTTCAGATGTGCCTTTAAATTAATTAATTTTAAGTTTAAAGCTTTCCTTTTCCATTATTTTTTTGTGCTAATTATTTACTATTCTATTATTATTTTTGATGCACTTTTTGTTATTTTTTCAATTCCTTCTATTAGCTCACACTCTCCCTATATATATCTTGTTCACATTTTCAATCGTTCATAAAAATACTTTTTATTCCTCCACTCAAGTTCATATACATTTTTTTTAACTTGTAGTGGATGACACTTGAAGTCAATACGGTTTTTCAAATATTAATTCAGTAATTAAATTTAATTAATTAATTTTAGTTTTAAGTTGCGTATATCTACCAATAGATGGCGCCAGATAAACTTAAAAAAATGAATGAAAATTATTTATAAAGAACTTTTTGCAATCTAGTATAAAAGTAGGAATTGACTTTAAAAAGTTTTTTTTTTTTTTATATTACTTGTTCGTTAGCAGGGCTCAGATTTTGCCAGCATCAGATTTTTCATTTTGGTGACGACACAAAAAATAAGCAATATATGCAATTTCGAAAATAAAATAACTCATTTTTATAAAACAAATAATTCATTTTTCATTTAAAATTATTGTTTGATAAACTTAAGAAATAGAAAGTGGGATATTCGGCGATGTATCGCTAATTTATCGTCCGGCACCTCATTTTTTCTGCGAGGTTAACGGATTCATATATAAGCCGACTCAATCAATTCGCTGTTTGGTTTGTCGCTCTACGGTCATTTTAATGCACACTTTAGGCTAATTATACCGGGACCTCCAATTTAACGTAGATTCCGAACCACTCACAAACATCCATACCACCGACAGGATTCGAACCTGAAGTCCGTGGTACCAAAGGCCATAGCGTTAGCCAATTGGCCATCAGGACGCAAAATCACTGTAAAGTAAAAGCGATGATAATTATAACTCGGTAACCATGTCTAAAGTTAGCATATTGTTTCTATTCAGTTGTTGTCTTATTGTCTTAAGTTGTTGCTCAAACTCAAAAGTAAGTTGACAGATTGAAAGAAAAGCTTTCCTTTTCCATTGTTTATTTTATGTGCCAATTATTTACTATTCTATTATTATTTCTGTGGCCTGAATGGCCGAGTGGATAGTACTCTGGCTCTCGATATCACAGGTTTCGGGTTTGAGTTCCGGCGGTGCCATGGATGTTTGTAGTGGTTCGGAATGCACTTTAAACTGTAGGTCCCGGTCTAATTGGATCGTAGAGCGTTGCGGGGCATTGTTACTTTCAGTGGCTTTTCTTCAAGTTACACACACCTCCTGGGTAACGCAAGTGAGTAACGTCTGTGCAGGGCTTGCCTTAAGGCATCCAATACAGCTGTCTAACTGTTTTCTAGTTGCATTAGAAAAATAATTATTATTTCTGTTGTATCTATTGATATTTTTCGTTAGCCTGGCTCAAATTTTGCCAACATCACATTTTTTTCGTTTTGGTGACAGCGCAACAAATAAGCAATATAACCAATTTCGAAAATAAAACAACTCATTTTTTATAAAACAAATAACTCATTTCATTAAAAATTATTGTTCCATAAACATAAGAAATAAAAAATGTTAAATTTGGCGATTAATTTTTGTATTTCTTTGAATATATAATTAATAATTGTATTCAATTATTTCATTTTAAATCAATTGAAAGTGTATTTAAGTGTCCTCCATACCCTAGTTTTTAATTATAAAGCTACTATTTATTCATATGCTAAATTAACAATGATTCAAAAGTGTGTTGAACTTATTTCTTTCAGACACCTACCAAAATGGAAGACATAACAGATAAGGACTTTAAATCGAGAAAAACATGAGGTGAATTTAATCAATATATTTTGTTTAGTTGTTAAAAATTTTTGTATTTAAATGTTGAAAAATATAGTCACTCATATTACTTTTGAATTAACTATAAATAATTTGTGAATACTGTATTGAAAGAATACGAATATATACAATATTTTGAATGTGAATTATATTGCAGTAAGATGCCAGAATTTTATTTTGGTATCACATATAAAAAATAAATTCATTTTTTTTGTGAAATATGGAAATATTGATTTATAAAATAAATTAAATGTAGTTAAAGATTAATTTTCAATGATATAATGCAAGCATTTCTTTATCTTAAGCATTATTATAATTATTATACCGCTTTTTTCCAAAATTATTCTAAATAGCTTTATTGTTGCATAATATTATTACATAATGTTAGTGTAATTATTATTTCAAACTAATTACTAAGAGTTTATTATTTAAAGCATTTTTCTTGTTTTAAATTTTGCATAGACTATTTGTAATTGCCAAGATTTTAAAGTTTGAAATTATCTGTTTATGTCTTTTGATATTTTTTCTGTTTTCTTTTTCTTTTTTTTTTAAGATTTTTAAATTTACTTTTCGTTATTAAAAGGTACAGAATTATAAAGATATTGAAATGTTTAATTTTATATATATATATATATATACATGTGTGTATGTGTATAATACACTGTAAATTAATATATTCATGAGCAGACTGAATATGCTATTAACCTATAGGTTTTATAGTTATTTATGTATTTTTATTTTATTTTATTTCCTTATTTCTTAAATCATAAAATGAAAAACTTTTTTAAAGTTAAGTGAAGTCTTAACATGACACATTTTCAGTATCTTAAAATTCTCGATTTTTTGTAAACTATTAAAAAAAGCAGATATTCGGAATATGTTTAAAAAACCAGGAGTAGGCCTTCAACATCTTTCCGGCCCGTGAGATTTATCACACTTTTACAAAATATATTTATTTCATAATGACCAAGTATTAAAAAAATTATATTATTTGTGCATCCATATATTCAAAACTTAACTGTTGAAATTATGAGAAAACATTAACTTTGATTTCAAAATAATGCTCTTGCGAATATAGGACAGATATTGCCTGTTTTATGTATGAGTTTACAGTTATGATTTCGCAGAATAATTAAATCATATTCCGCAAACTCAAGATGCAAGCGCATCGATTTGCAAAAGCTAAATGAAAGAGGGAGAAACAAATATCGCACTAGTAAAAACAAATATTTTTTAATGATTTCACTTATATTTATATATTTTTTATATCTCATTTTTAATGCTATATATTTCTTTACAATGTGCGTTTTGTATCATTATTATTCTATTATCGATGTTGATATGCAAGAATAATAGCAAACGCAAAAATAATAACTCATTATGTTTTAATTTTTCATTCCAAAAAATGCTGTATTGGATCTAAATCTAATATTTGGATATACAATTTTATATAGCCGCGGAGTTAAGATGCATTTCTATAGTGTCCCGCAAGGTCATTTGGGTTAGCCACCTCTGGTTAAAACGATGGAAATCTCATTGTTTAATTAATTAAAGGATCTATTTTTATTTTTTCCTTTTAAATTTATTAATTCTTAAATTTCAGTCTGTAGCGAACAGAGTGTTTGAAATCAAAGTTCAGCAAATCGAAGAGGATATATCTTTTAAAAGGACAAAAATCAGCAACGTGATCAAGCAAAGAAAGAACATCATGGGCAAATCAATAAGAGCCAAACGGCAGGAGATGGAAGAAAGCATTTTTTACAAAGAGAAACAAATGCGACTTATGCTGGACACAGTTAAAAACGAAGTATGTGCAGTGACGGATTTAGGTTCGATGGCGAACTAGGCCCAAGTTAATTTGACGCCTTTACATATAATAATAATAATAGTAATACGAATAGTAATAATGGATTCGAATTAAATTTGGGTATTGAATTTAGGCATGAATTAAATATATATATATATACACTCAAGAGCCAAAACATTATGACCACCTGTCAATAACGAATTGGCCTAACTTTGGCGCGCAATACAGCTTCAACCCGCCTTGGCATGGATTAATATCACCACTTAATACCAGTTGTGGTACCAAAGGCCAGAGTGTTAACCAATTGGCCATCATGACGCAAAATCATTGTAAAGTAAAAGCCAAACTCCAACGATGGTAATTATAATTCGGCAACCATGTCTGAAGTTAGCATACTGTTTCTATTCATTCAGTTGTTGTCTTATTGTCTTAAGTTGTTGCACAAACTCAAAAAGTAAGTTGAAAGATTAAAGCTTTCCTTTTCCATTGTTTATTTTATGTGCCAATTATTTACTATTCTACTATTACACTCAAGAGCCAAAACATTATGACCACCTGTCAATAACGAGTTGGCCTACCTTTGGCGCGCACACAGCTTCAACCTGCCTTGGCATGGATTAATACCACCACTTAATACCAGTTAAATACCACTTCCACCTGATCACGTGCCTTCCACGTCATCCAGGCGAGTTCATTGCAAAATGTAGGGGGTGGTCATAATGTTTGGGCTCTTGAGTGTATATATATATATATATGATAAATGATAAAGATATGATTTATTTTCTTAAATTAATTTTTTTACAACAATTTTTAAAATATATATATATATATATATATATATATATGGTACAACAACTAAACATTCAATTTAGTTTAAAAATTGTTGTAAAAATCAATTTAAGAAATAAATCATATCTTTATCATCTATCTTATTATAAATCTATTATAAATCATATCTTATTTATATCAGTTTTAATTAAGAATTAAATCATATCTATCTAATGAATCATAAAATATATTTGTTTCTTGCTTTCATCCGTGAGAAAGTATTAATGACATCCTCATACTTAACTTCTTGAACTAATTGTGTTGCAATGCTTAAGAATACAAGTGCATTGAGCCTATCTTGTTTCATACCTGCACGTAAATAATGTCTCACTCTTTTCTGAGTGGAAAACGATCTTTCTCCAGAATAATTTGTTGCAGGAATACTTAGATAAGTATTCTAAAAGCGATATCTATACTTAGATAAAAGTACGTAAAGCGATATCTATATTTGGGCAGATATCGCAGAGTTCATGAGAATGTAAGAATTCATTTATTTTTTATGCAGAGTTTATATCTATATTATATTTTGAGGTTGTCAAAGCAAGAAAAGAAGCATTAAAAATCGGTCTTACAGTTGATAAAAAACAAAATCGATTTCAAATTTTTGCCGCCTCGAAAATTTTGGCATCCCTAAAAATGTGCAGTCCTAGGTCCGGGTCTAAGCCTAAACTGTCACTGAGTATGTGTTAAAAATTCACATGAAAAGAAATTGAATTTTATTCTATGTTTTAAATATTCTCTTTTTAAAAAAAAAAAAAAGAATTGTCATCTAGATGTTTGGGTTTTTTTTCTTTTTAAAGGATTGCCAAATCATTTGTTCTCTGAAGGACATCTTTAATGATGTTCTAGAATTGAAGAAGAGAGAAAAACTTACTTTAAAAAATGAAAAAGAATTGAAAAAATATAAAGATAAAGAATTAGAGGTTTGCTTAGATTTATATCTATATTTATTTTATCATTTGAAATTATTGAAAACAAATATTGTTATTATTTAAAATTATTCAGTTCAGAATATTTTGTACAAAATAATGCTGAATCATTGAAATAACTATCTCTAAATTATTTTATATAAATTAGCTTCCCTTTGTATAAGTATGTAAGTATTTATTTGTTTGTTTTAATTTTTTGTTTAAGTATTTAAAAATATACCTCTGTGACATTTTTTGCTATGATTTGCATAATTAGTTTGTTTAGCTGTCATATTCGTTTTCATTCGAAAAGGAAAACAGTTTCATAAAAAATACGCAACCAAGTTCTATTAGAGTTCTATTCTGAAGTTTGAAATCTGTGTTTGCATTTTTCTAGACAGATTATTTATTCATATTCAATACAGGAAACTGAATAGTTGTGTGTGTAATTTAATAGTGCGACGGTCGTGCACTATTAAATCATCTTTGCATAATGAAACGACGACAGTTCTGTCGTCGTTTTCATTATAAGTTTCTACTTAAATGTCAGATGGCCTAGAAAGTTCGAGATGTCGACAAAAATATTTTTTAATAATTTTATTAGGATGTCTCACAATAAATCTCAACTATTTACCATTTGCTTGATTAAAAGAGATTGATTAAAGATCATATTGATTCAAAATGGTATAATGCGATATAAGTATATATCTGTATAATAATCTTTTAAATAAACAATTTAAATTATTTTTATCATTTACTAACATTGTTTAAAAACTGAGTCATAATTTTTTTTTTTTGTGACCATAACATGAAATTAACACAATATTCAGTAAAGAAATGAAACAATTATAAATTTGGAAACGGATCCTTTTCTGCAACTAATTGAAATTTTTTAATAAAAGTTGGTGTGCATAGGAATCATTGTAGAAATAGAATAGAATAGAATGCATTGCTGACTCAATTGCCATAAAATAATTCTCGATTTTTATAATGGAAAATTTCGAGTAACTTAATTTTGTTAATCAGCTACATTGCATTAATAGATCTGTAGTATTTCTCGAGCCATTTCCTATATTGCCACATTTATAAAGATGTAATGATAGTTAAAAAAGTTATTGAAGGTGTCTTATTTTATTTTTTACCAGTAATTGTACTTCACTTGAAATCATTGCAGTTTTGTGGCTAATTCATTATTTTTTAAGTACATCACTGAAAGAGAAAGGACATACAGTGGTTATCAAAATAACGGAAACACCTGTGAATAAAAGTGACATTTTTGAATGAGTTTTGTAAGCATTAAAATATAATAACTACCACATTTTTTTAGGTAATGTATATATTCTGGTAGTCTGGTGGTAAACATTGTTTACCGCAGGAGATGAAAGTTTTCAGGATGATAATGCACACATCCATGCTGGGGACTTGTCCAATCATGATTTGATGAACACGAGGATGAAGTTAAACATCTACCTTGGCCCGCACAGTCATCCGACCCCAATAGCATTGAACCGTTATGGTCTATTTTAGAGCGATCCATCCGGAATCGATATCCTCCACCGGCGTCTCTTCCAGAACTCCTCACACTATCTCCGTGAAGAATAGTACAATATTCCTCCAAACCCTATTCAGCACTTGTATAAATCGATTCCTAGGCGAATCCAAGCTGTATGACACGTCAAAGGCGGTTCTACATCGTACTAATAAAGGATTCTTTATAAATCTATGGTGATTCCATTATTTTGATAACCCCCAATGTATATGAGTCCAGGGATATCTGAAAAACTTTATAAAAAGAAGATTTTATCACAAATCTCAAATGTTTAATTTCAGTGCATGGTATTTTCTTACAGCGATGATTATTTTCACTAAATTGTTATCTCCAAGAAGTGTATTTTATATGCATGTCTTATTGCACATTATTTTACTTTCAGGAGAGAAATATCATGGTTAATTTGGATAACATATTCAACGCTGCTCTTGGCATTAAAGAACAGGAACTTGACATGTTGAAGCGATCCAATTTCAAGAAAATAGAAAAAAATGGTGAAGGTTATGAAGAAAGAAGCAAAGCAGAGGGTTATCATTGCATACGACCAACTTGAAGTAGCTCTCAAAAAATTCCGTCAATCTGAGGTTTGACAATTGTTATTACTCCCTCCTTACTCTTTTCAAAACCAATATAAGAAATTTATGTTTATTAAATTGCTTAATATTTTTTTTAAAAACAATGAACTAATTCTAAATAAACAATTAGTTAATCAGTCTATATTAACAATTAATAAATTTATTTATATTAAGGATGAATCACATTTTGGAATGAATATTATAAACTATCATTGTATATTAATATATAATAACTTTCACCTTAAGCTTCACTATGCAAATAATGCAAGATAATATTTTTAAAATAGTTTTTTATTGCATTGTATTATTTTAATTAAATCATCTAAATATGCAATGGCAGAAAATAAAAATCCCAATACCAGAAAGTCATTACTCGAGGGATTTACAGAGGATATTATTTTGTTCCTGAAAAGTTTCTACAAGTTCATCCACCTGAAAGTCTGTCGCAATCATTTTAATAAACGCGTCTGCCACGAGGTAATGAATTATCGCGAGTGCCTCATCTGTAATTGTTCGTGAGAAAACTCTAAAAAAGTGAATGTTATATACAGAGTATATGAAACGCGGAAGTGTCGGAAACAGAGGTAATATTGTAGTGCTTTTCAAGAGGACTTTCTTTTCGCCTTATCACAGAAAGAAGGGATCGAGATTTTGGCTGTATGCAATGGTTGACAGCGATGGTATGAAGATGGCAGTAATACTATAATACCTAAGACTAATGAAAGAAACATTAGAGAATTATTAGGTTGGCTAACGCCTATTGGAAAGTGACGGTGCAACAAATCCAATTTATCACAGTTGCTTTGACACCACACAATACCGACAGTAAAGAATCATCTCTTGAACCATAACTTTCGTTCAAGAATACTGCAGAATTTCTGTATTTAATGTCTCTGTATTCCTCCGTTTATTTCTTACTCCCTATGCACTGTCAAAGCCTTTTCAGTAGTACCTTAAATGAATTGAGAATATTGGAATATATTAAACATCCAAAACTTCTTCTGTCTCATGCCTTCATTTAGAATAGCCAACATACTACTGTGGCTGCCCCAAACACCAGATCTGTCACCGAATGCAGGAAGTTTTTATTCTTACCCTATAACAACTATTGCTGATCTAGGTGCAATAGCAGATCGGCAGAATTATTTCAATATATGATCACTGCATTCAACAAAATGGCGATTGCACTAGTAATTAAAAAGCAATTCTTTCACATTTTATATATAACTGTTTATTTATTTTTCCAGTTATGCTTTTAAAAAGGAACTACTTTTTATATTGTATTTAAAAAATATATAGCGTTATTACTCGATGTAATTCCTTCCTGGTATTGGAAATTTTTTTGTAGTTCACAGCTTGTATTGCCTTTGCTTAAAAATTCACTGTATTGTTATGAATATGTATAAATTATAATACTTTTTAATAATTTAAAATGAATACATATTTAATAATTTAAAATGAATACATATGAATTTTAATACTTTAGACAATAGTTTTAATGGCTAAAGTTTATATATATATATATTTGCAAATATTATTTTATGGGAATTATTTTTTCAAATTTTGTGTTTTTTATTTACATTTTATGTATCTATTTTTGTTTCATTTATTTATTTATTAATAAGTAATTTTTTCCGTAGAGAGCAAAAGCATTAGAATATGCTGGCATAAGAATTTCAGACTTGAAAGTTTCAGAAAAAGCGGTTAGTCTCTTTTATAAATTTTTAGATTATCCCCCCCCTATATACATACAAATACTATATACATAGTATTTACATTTTGTAATATCAACAGGAACATAAAATGTTTTAAATTCTGGCATACGAATTAAATATATAAAATGAAATTCTAAGTATTCTACTCTGAGTACGTTTATCCCGAACTGCAATACAGGCCTGACAGCGATGCTTCATATTATTTATGACGTTTCCAATAAGTTTCATGGGTATCAATGTTCATTGATTACTTAAATAAATTCTAAAGCCATGTATGGTTTGGGCAGGGGTTAAAGGCAGGGCCGGATTTAGATGAAAAGAGGCCCTAGACTATTCCACTTATGAGGCCCTTTCACCTCCCATTAACTTTGTAAATTACTTATTATGTTTGCTTATTATTCATATGTGTCAAATTTCTCCTTATTTTCGATTCAGTGTTTTAGTGTTTACTGTTTTTAGAATAGTGTAATTCTAATTTTGCTAACAATTTGAATGTAGGCCCCTTCTTGATCTTGAAGCCCTAGGCTGAAGCCTAGTTAGCCTATAGGAAAATTCCGGCCCTGATTAGAAGCCAGAAGCACGTCGCCCGAGAACGTCCCCATACATGCTCAATGGAGTTAAAGTCGAGAGAGTCATTGGGTCATTCCATTTAGATTTCAATTTCGATATGGATTCTTTTTTAAGAAATTCGTGTACGAGGAGAGCAGTGTGAGGAGCATCATTATCTGCTTGCAAAATAAAGCAAAGGACAAAATAAGGTCCAGTGTGTCGTCTCTGTACCTTTGAGCATTGAGAGTTCCTTGTGGCAAAACATACAGGACAGTGCGATTGCATAAAGATATTCTTCTCCATACAAGAACACTGCCGTCACCATATGTATATCTTTCCCCGGAGACGAATATTCCCGTGTTTGCTTCTCTCTGTATGTATACACGTCGAGAATCACTCTGTAAATCAAAGCGGCACTCATCAATGAGCAAAACACATTTGCTTAGACAATCCACCAAATTTCAATTCTATTTACATGACTATGTCCAATGCAATCGCTCCCCACCAGTGGCGAGAGGTAAGAAGGATGCACAATACCTACAATGACTTTGAAAACGGTTTTAAAGCATATTTGAGGCCATCAAACGTATTCATTTCCCTTAACTAATACCTTAAACTAATTACATTATAAAATTAAATCATTTTAATATTTAAAAGACATAAAATGAACGTATTTAGATATACCAATATTTTTCAAACCATTCAAATATAAATCCTTAATTAAAATGGACTTACTTTCAAGGAAATCGGCTCATATATATTATTGTGAAAAATAGTGGTTCATAAGAAAAAAGAATGCTTTAATTTAAGGAACGATTATACTCTTCAGTATGTTTTCTTTTACCAAAATATGCCCCCCTTCCCTTTTGTAACTTGTAATGGGCATTCCCAAATTTCTACCTTTCAAATTTCTACCTTTGTCTAGTAAATTGTAACATCTGCGCTTTGGCGAGGATTGCCATAACCATTGATATAAATGCAGAGGAAATCATTTGAATTGCTCTGGTAATAGCTGTGTCTGCTCCGAGTTTGAATTTTGGTAATTTTATGTTATTGTTCTTTTAAATAATGGTTGTAATTAGAGTTTTTTGCATAACATTTTTTATCGTCCGATATTTTTTCTTCTAGCGCGCATGCTCATAGGAACCATTGTACCTATTGGTCATGCGCCTCTGCCGTAACATCTGAGCTATTACTATAAGCTAGGAAGAAAAATATCGGACGATAAAAACGTTATGCAAAAACTCTCTAATATTTATGAAAGAGACACGTTACAGTGTAGTAGCATCAAAGTCATAAACCTTCCCCAACTTTAATTTCCATGTACCACATCAGTCAACCTAACCATGATGATATTAAAGAATATCTCTATTCTTAAAATTAAAAAAAAAAAAGTCGATATAAAAAAAAAAATAGCCTCAATGTCGTGGAAGTGTCGTTTCAGTTCAGTTTTCAGATTTTTTACTCTTGCAGTAATTTTCACTCATGTAATTCCTATTTAAAGCGGTATTCAGTTTATAATTATGAATTAATGGTAAATTTTAAGAATAATTATAAACTATTAATTTTGCAGGGTTATGTGATTCCTGATAATGATATATTTCCTGATATCAAATCTTTTCAAGATTTTATTGCTACTTTCAAATCTCCTTTTAAAATCCCAGTCAAAAGATGTGCATGGACATTGAAAGTAATTATTGATCTATGTTTCAATTTGAATTTAATGGTGATTAAATGCTTGGACATTTATATTTATTTATATCTTGTTATTTTTAGGACTCGGATTCAAACCTTGAAGTTAAAAGCCACGCATACCTTTATAAGACCACATGCGTATGCATTACACGGTCTAACGGGCCATCTCTTAAAGCTTTATGAAGGAGAAGTATTTTCATTATCAAAGGTTGCTCAATATATTACCTTTTTACTAAATTTTATTTTTCAGTATTATCACTAGAGGCCTGATGGCCGAGTGGCTAGCACTCTGGCTCTCGCTACTACAGGTATCGTGTTCGAGTCCCGGCGGTGCATGAATGTTTGTAGTTGTTCGGAATCCACTTTAGGCTGTAGGTCTCGGTCTCATTTGACCGTAGAGCATCACAGAGCCCAATCAGACTTATTCTCACCCACATCATTCCCAAACTGTAAAGGGGCAACTCAGCTCTAGGCACAGTGATGTGGTGTGGTGTAGTAGTATTATTATCATTTATATTTTTATACAGCACTCTATGCACCCTGTGAATCTTGTCCTTTATTGTGAAGAATGGATTATTAAGGATCTTTTGATTTCAGTTGTTTTGACTGGAATCGAGCCGAATTTCTTTTATTTAAAATTCCAGTATACTTAACAATAGGCGATGTCAAGTATTTTATTGAATATTAAATTTAAATTTTACATCATAAACAAATAGAAATTATTTGTTTATTGAATACACGATAAAAATTATTTTTTTGAAACATACTATTTGATTGCATACAAGCTTTCTGCCTGCAATTTTGTGAAGAATTACTCATGGAAACCAATATATTTAAATTCTTTTATTTTAACTGTTAAAGGTTACTGAATAAAAAAAAAAATATTTTTATTCATTTTTTAATGAATTTCTTCATCTTTTTCCTTTTTGTGTTCTTGTATAGTAGATTACTTTGCACTCTCTTGAAATATGCGAATACTGCACAGAATAGCTGTACGCTTAAATTCTATTAATAAAATCTATTTAAAAACTATATGTATATTTCTTGCTACTGTATTTGTAAATTCTTATGTTGTTTAATTTTCATAAGTTTCTTACTTTATTTTTAAACGAACTATTTATATCTTTCTCTGACTATTCTGCCCATTATCTTAGAAAAAATATCTTTAAGCACGGATTTTTTCAAATTAATTTTTTCGAAATTTCAAAGAAAAAAAATATTCAGATTGTCCTCAGTAACTTATGATCTGCACCAAGATATTCTAATATTTTTTATATTTATTCTCCACATAATTATGACAAGTATATTTTTTCAATTCCACAGTTTTCCGCCGTTATTTTTAAAAAGAGTTATAATTCGACGTTAGCTCTTAACTTTAATTATTATGAAAGAATAGTTTTTATCTGTGGAAAATAATATTTTCACTTTCATTATGACTCTGAAAAAAATTATGCTTGGTTTCAGTTGCGCCAAATGTTAGCATTTTTTTTTTTTTTTTTCATTTCATTAAGAAAAGCAACTCTCAATGATTTAAAATTGAATATATATATTTAATAGCGTTTTATATACGTTTTAGAGCCATCACTTGCCATCAATAATCGCTTGCCATCACTTGTTCTCAACTAGAGTCGCCTTAGCAACCACACCTAATTACATTTCTGTGCTGGTGGCGCGCGTCATATCGTGTTTAAAATTAACTAAACTAGTTAACTAACTAGTTATTAACTAAATTTAACTAGTTAACACAATGTAGATATTTCTAACATTTTTTTTCCTTTCTGTTATCAAAGGCTCTCTGTGATTTAAAAATTGAAACTGAAAATGCTATAGAACATGGGATATCTTTTATAACGGAGGAAATACTTTTCTATGGATGAAATTGCTATAAATGGACAGGAGGTAAATTTTCATTTGGTTTTCATTATGATTTATAAATGTACACTGTGCCCAAAAGTAAGACCCATTTTAATTTTTTTTTCAGAAACTCTTTATTTATTCTTCGAAATTTATTTCATCGACTTCAAAGTAATCCCCTCCAGACACAATGCTCTTATGCCAACGTTTTTCCAATCCTCAATGCATGCTAAAAAGTCATTGGCCGGGATGGCCTTCAAAGCGTGCGGCGATTGACGTTGAATCTCTTCAATCGACTCTAAACGGTGTCCCTGAAGTGGTCTTTTGAGTATAGGGAATAGCCAGAAATCGCACGATGTGAATACGGTGGTTACGGAACGATATGGGT
This sequence comes from Caerostris extrusa, assembly GCA_021605095.1. Taxonomy (NCBI): domain Eukaryota; kingdom Metazoa; phylum Arthropoda; class Arachnida; order Araneae; family Araneidae; genus Caerostris; species Caerostris extrusa. Next base: position 78,579 of record BPLR01008342.1, on the reverse strand, counting down.
TTCATTTCGGCGAAAACGTCACGAAGAATCAGTGCAGTGTGAAAAACGCAACTGCAGTGTTCTGAAAGTCATTAATATTTGTAATGCATAAATTATATTTTGTATAAAATTATTATTTCTTGAAGAACATTTTGATCGTTAATTTTATTACAAGAATTTGTATATAAATATGTTTAAAAATCTTGTTAAGAACTTTTCACCTTACCCTCGTATATGTAGATAAATTTTCTAGTCATAAATATTAACAAAGTGGAAAAAAAATTTTAAAAAAATTTTCCCACTTGGTTGTAATAAAAATCACATTAAATAGAAGATTTTTAAGTCAAAGCAATACCATGTGTCAAAATAAAGCTTTTATTTATTTTTTATCATTCTTTCTAATATTATATAATCTGAAATAAATAATTTCTGATGTAGAAGTTTCATGGTTTTTTATTGTTCTCTTATATGGTCTTTGAAAATAAATTCCCATTAATCCATTTTCATAAATTTCTTAAAAGTTAAAAAAGAAATCGCGAATCTATATTTATCTGTCTTTTACATGTGTTAAATATTGCATGTTTCTAATTGCATGTGTGTGATGTTTGTGTGTAAATACAGCTCAAACCTGCGCCTCAAGTATCTCAACCCAACCACACCTAGTTACAATCTGGTTGCCTAACCTGCACACTACAACATTAAAAATATTTTTTTTTTTTCTATTTCAATTGTTTGTATGGGATATTATATAAAATGCAGATTCTATAATTATTACTTGCTTTTCAGGGTATGTTGTTTGATATGACTGCTGTCTTAAATCCCCATACCAGTATGTTAATGATGGGATCCTATATAGATGCTAAATGTGACATTGCTTTGAATTTAAGTGAGTTACAACTGCTTTATTACTTTAGGTTTCTGAAATAAAAATCATTATTTGTAGATTTTTAAATTTATCTTATGTTAATTTTTGAGCAATTCATTTTATCTTACAGGGCGAAATTTTGGATTAGCATATTTTGAAGATATCTTTAATTTAAATAATTTGATTCTTCCTCAGTCTCATGCTAAAGAGGTAATTATATATATTTTTAAAAAATTTTACAACTACTTAATCATTTATTTTACTATTTAAATATTCATTCAGAATCCGGAAATCTTTATTATAAAAATTCAGATAGGAGGATTTTATTTATAATTTATATTAATGAAAAATTCCAATTTTATTTAATTTGAATATTCCACTGACCCTCATATCAATATATCATGTATATGTCCTCATATCAATATAGAGTGCTTTTTTTTTAAATTTCATTTTTCCAGATGATGCTCATTATTTTCTACATAGAATCATAGCGTGCGTGCAATTTATATAAATGAAAACTTCCTATAAGATGTAAAAAGGACTGACTGCTTTTTTCTGAAATTTCACTTTCCAGATGACGTCCATTATTTTCTGCATAGAATCACAGTATATTAAAAATGAACAGTAGAGCGTGTGTGTCTGTTTAGTTTAACTATTCCACTGACTCTCATATATATATATGTGTGAGTGACTTATATATGTGTGTAAGTGAATAATTTGACTTACCGCTTAATGACATCCTGGGGTTGCTGCTATACCCTTTAAGGCGTTCCTTAATCAAAATGTATTATGTCATGCGGCCTCCATTTTCCAGCAAAATAATGTAGGAATTTTCAGTCATCCCATTCTCAGAGGTTACTATCCAACTTGCATATTTTTGGTCTTTTATTACTGTCTTTCCAGGTCTTTCGCCAATTTAACGTGTATGGATAGATCTGGTTCAATTAGTCAGGAATATCTTACAAAATGTATCACAAAAGGAGACTAGGAATTTTCATTTCAATGATAGCATATACAAACATACTACTTCGCCGCTAGGTGAAGTTTTATCAACCTTTTTTTTATGAGCATTGAATGTTCAATTGCTAACTATTGATGGGTCCGACGACTTACAGTTCCCGTATTTTGTTTTACAATAAGAATTATATGCTTATTTATAGAAAGTTTGTTTTTAAAACAAAAACATTTTTATTTACTTAATAAGTGAGCTAAAGAATCATTTGTATTTGATTTTTAGAAATTTAATTGCTGCAAAATTTTTATCTTTATTGAAACCATTTGAAATTTTCGGGTCGATATTTTTATAAAAACCTGTTAAGTATTGATTTTCAATAATTTTTATCATTGAAGTTGCAGATTGAATGTCAATATCTTGAAAATGTTTCTTTAAAAATTTTGTTTCAATGGTATGATATATTTTTCTTAAGCAACTCTAAATTAAATATACTATAACTATTTTTATTAAATCGAGGTAATACGGGATTTTATTTGATAGTATGTATAATTTTTTTCTTGTACGTTACATTTTTCAGTAATTGTGTAATGAAAAATATTTATTCTTCATTGTCCTTTAGGTTTCTGTTGAAATTGACATTAGTAAGTTTGGCTCTAATGATTGTTTCGATGCCATTGCAACAGAATTTGACTGGGGTGTTACAACTGTGCCTCTTGATTTCTCTAAGTTTGTTTTTCTGTTTTATCTTCTTTTAGTTCTTCTTGTTAAATATAGCTGAATGGTAATTTCACTGTATTCTGCAGCTTGCTAAAAAGTATTTCATTATATTCTTAGATTCCAGTTGTTTGTAGGAGACGACGGTCTGCTTGAGCAAATAAGATTTGCATTCTTGGAACTCCATCATCAACTTCTGCTTTGTAGAAAATGCGACATGGAAGATTTGTTTAAAAATATCGGCTTATCATTTCCAGACATTCACAAATTTCTAAGGTAATATAATTGATTTATCTGAAATATCTTGACAGCATAATAATATTTTTATTCTGAAGATTAGACTTTTTTTTTTTATTGATTGTATACTCTTAAATCGTATTACAGAATGTTTATCCAACAGTTTAATATAATTTGATAGTTATCAATATGTAAAACATAACAAACTTTATTTTGCACTAATCAAATAATAACCTTTATATAATGGAAGCATTATTTTTTTTTTTTTATTATTATTTGATTCAAAATTTTTAAAAAAAAAAAAATACATACATAATGATTTAATAATTGAAAGCAAATATTAAAAAAGACCATAATTTTTTTTGAGCATCATTAAGTAGAAGAGCATATAACATTAATTATAGAATATGCCTAATGTTTTTTAATAGAGCAAGCTTTTTAGTATTGCTTAATACGTTGCGATATTTATTTGCTTCTATATGTCTGCTTAATAAGTGCAAATACAACATCTTTAAAAAAAGACATTTAGTCAAAACTCGGTGGTTATTGAGTGTCAAATCTCATCAGATGAATGTCCCTTGACTACTTGAAACTATCATAGCTCTTACTTATTCAATTCCTACTATTAGCTCACACTCTCCCTATATATATCCTGTTCAAACTTTCAATCGTTCATAAAAATACCTTTTACTCATCCATTTAAGTTCAAATACGTTTTTAAACTTGTAGTGGATGACACTGGATGTTAATGCAGTTTTTTTTCAAATATTAATTCATTCATTAAATTTAATTAATTCATTTTAGTTTTATATGGGAGAAAATAATAAAATTAAATTTTATTATTAGATAAAATAATTTCGTTGTTGACCTAAGTAGGAATTGACTTAAACTTTTTTATATTACTTGTTTTTAAATCCATCTGCAACCAATTAATTCAAATTTATGCTGTCTTTAAGAAAACAATAATATCACATAACAAACTAAATTTCCACAATAAAAAGCTATTTATTCCTTTAAAAATTATTTATTCCATTTAGGATTGTCTAGTAAAAGAATCCCATTTAAACGCACTAATGATATTTCAGTATTTTTATGATATATTTCTATTAATTTCGTTTGAGCCCTTGACAAATAAGATGCAGCAACTACACTGCTTTTGGCAATTAAGTTCTTTTTCCACTTCTAAACTATTTAGGGGTGTGGCATTGGGATTTTCACGATCGGTAGCAAAAATACATTTAATATAATCTATTTAAATATTATTTTTATAAAAATTATTTTAAAAATATAAGAATTCTAAGAAACATAATTACTATTTTTAAGCTGATAATATATACATTTTATATTTTTCAATTAAAAATATTTCTAATCATGTAAAGTAAAGTCATCTCTCTATATATATAAACTTATAAATACAGCAGAACCTCTGTAAGTCGAACTTCAAGGGAGACACCAAATAATTCGAGTTATAGAGTTTTCGATTTACGCGGATTTTGCAAGGAAATATTCGACTTTGAGAGGTTTAGATTCTTTCTAACTTATTTTGAGTTAGAGAGGTAAAATAAATAAAAATTCAAATAGAGGTAATAAACATGTTTATTTGCAACTTAAAAGTTATATTATGTACTACAATAAAAAATCAAAATAATTCCGAAACAATTTCAAATGATCAAGTTGCAAAGGTTGTAAAAAATCAAACATTGCTAATGTTCGAGATACAGAGGTCCATTTTTTTTTTCGAGTTACTGAGGGAAAATATATACAAAATGGCTTGGGGGATGGACTCATTATTTCGACTTATAGAGGGTTGAAATTTTGAGTAATGGAGGTTTGGGTGCTTGAAGCGAAGGGAACAAAAACTTTTTCTAGTTGTGGAGGTTTTCGACTTATCGAGGTTCGACTTAAAGAGGTGCTGCTGTAATATATTTTTTATCTGAGTGTTATTATTTAAATTATATATATTTGGAAAATTGCAATATACACATGCATATATTTTTGAAAATAGTGCCGAAACTCATTCCGATATGATCTCAGCTTTACCTGTTACTACTGGTACTCCTACTTTGGATGATACTTCCATTGCAAGTTATGTGGCCAAAATTATTCTGATGCGTGGAGCGCTGTTAACTTCGATCTGTAGGTTTTACTGCTTCATAAAAAACTTATAAACCTCTTGTAGTGTTTAATTAAAAATATTTAAAGTTAAATTTTTTTTTCGATAATGTAATTCTAATTTCCAATTCTATAAAAAAATTTATTGAGCTTATAAGAATTAAAAAATATCTGAAAATAAAATTTGTTCATTATGAATCAAGGTTTTAAACAAATATAGTGTTTTCCAATAAATTGTGCATAATTTTTGTTATTTTAAATTTTTTTTTTTTTTCATCTTAATAGTCTGACTAATTTAATTTAATTAACTACTTGAAAACTACTTCTATTTTTCTTCCTTTTGTATTTCTACTAGAATTTAGGTGATCTGTGATGTTCTTTGAAACAAATTTTATTAGATGCATTACAGCAATTGAAATAATGTGTATTTTAAATTATGATTAGGAAAAAAAATATATTAAATAGTTAAAACAGCTATTTTTCATTATATTTTTTTAAAATTATTTTTGCAATTCTTAAAATGTTGCAGATACATATAAAATATTATTTCTGTATATTTTAAAGATACATATGCACATGCCAGAATCTGTCGAAAAAATTTATTCCAGTGATTTTTCAGATGAATTTCCATAATGTTTTAGTAGAAAAATCGAGATTTGGAATGAGGGGACTTTGTTCAGATGGAGAGGACTTTGGACTTTGCTCAGATTACATATTTATCTGAAACGATCAATATATTTGTTAATTTGCTGTTTTTAAAATCTTGGTTGCATTATTCAGCTGCATATTTGAAGCATCACAAGCGAAAAAATCCATTAATAAAACATATAAGTAATTAGCATATGGTTTATCGTAACATATGACAGAAGTCACAATTTAAAAAGTAATTGCCAATATATGGCAAATTAAATTGTTAACTGTACAGTGCATTTTTTGTGTGAATTATAATGAGTTTATTTACAATTAACCAACTTTCTCAACAACCACATCGAAAAACTCATGTTCATTACAAAAAGACCATGTTATCAAATTGATGGAAGTACAAATAAATCCTTAATTTTCACCTATTACTAGAAAACAAAAGAATTCTGAATTGTTGCGTTAATAACTAGCAAAACAAGACGATGGTTAGCAACAAAACTGGTAAATTAAAATGGTACTGAGTTTTATCTAGACCAGGGTCTCCAAACTTTCCAACTTTAGGGCCAACTTTGGGGGGCCAAAACCATTTTTAATTTTTCTGCCATTATCTATATTTTCCAGTTAGTTGTTATGTTTAAGTTAACTTTTCAGCGTATTATGCTTGTCATTAAGTTTTACCTAGAAAGTCCATAAAACCGAGTTATTACATTCTGTGTTTTTTTATCCAACTTATTACAGCAACAATAAGCTATTCGCTGTCGCGGCCGGATTGATGACACTGGCGGGCCGGATTTGGCCCGCGCGCCGTAGTTGGAGACCCCTGATCTAGACAGTGCCAAATTATAAACATTTGCGGTTAATTATTAAGAATCATTCGTGTCAGGTGGAAGCATCCAGGTTTGATTTCACGCCATCAAACTTTTGCATTCTCAAAATGTTCTACTCAACTAAAACCTTCGTTTAAAATGATAGTGTTAAACACCATTACATCAATTTTTTTTGCAAATAAAGATTAGAAAATATATGAATATAACAGAATCATGAAAGTGCTTTGACGAAGGCAAGTGATGAATAAATAAAATAGTCTATTGACTATTTTTTAAAATAAATATAAATATAAAATTTTTTATTATTTTTCAGTTTTTTGTTTGTTTAAAAGAATGGCTTTTTATACAAATAATTTATAGAAAAAAACGACGGTTATTTTCAAACTATTCAAAATATACATTAAAAATTCTAAGCTAAATTACTTAGGAGGAAATTATTGAATGTTTTTAAAAATGGATCGATGTTATTAAATTATATTTTTATGAAGTATTTTTTTATTCTTAAATGATTGTAATTATAATTTTTAAACATTTATAAAGTTTAAAATATACTAGTAAGTGTGAAATACTAAGAATTTTTTTTTTTTTTTCTATAAATACTTATAAAAGAAGTATAAAATCGTAATTGTTAGAGATGAATTATGTTTTGCAAGCTAAATTAAAAATACATTAAATATTGATTTTATTTAATAAATCATTTAAATACAAATTTTAAAAAGGCATAATGCACGTATAATAAATCTACAATCTGCAGCTAAATTTATCTTTTTTTCTTATTTTGTATATTTTATTTTGCTTTCAAAATTTTTAAATTGCTAAAAAAAAAAAAAATTTTGTTTTCCATTTTTTTTTTTAAGAGACGAAAAGTTGTAAAAATGTAAAAATGTTAAACTAATAATAAATTGAAACAAGTTTTTAAAATACTTCTTTGTTTATTAGGTTTTAGCTACTGTAATGCAAAGATTGACTCGGAATAGAATATCCATATTGGTCAATTCTCTCTTTATTCAAGAATATCCTGAATATCAGACTTATGTAAAAACTTACATGGCTGCACTGGCTCAGAAAAAGAGTAATATTTACTTTTCATTACTATTTTATAAGTTGATGTTGCATTTAGTGATTTTCATTTTTGCTTCTCATATATAAATAGATAAAATTCAGTACATTTATTTAGCATGAAATTTTTAAAAAGCAAATTTTTTATTACTTATGAAAAAAATTATAATTTTTTGGTCCTGTCGTATAAGCTTTTTATTTATTAAATTGCGTTTGATTTCTTTGTAGAATCTTTTTTTTTGTAAGTTTATAACGAATAGAATATGTCATATTCCTTATATTTAAAGATATATTTGATTTGCAAATTTTTGTAATAAGGAGAAATAATTCCTACTAGTCAAATTGGGAAAGTTTGATTTTAAAGCAATTTGCAAATTTATTAATTATAATTAATAAATGTGCTGATTGCTGATTTAATTTAATTTACTGATTATTATTTAAAAACCGGGTTGCTATAAAGATAGCATTTTCATACTGAACGTTTTTTTCAAAGTATCTTTTATTTTACTCAGTGTTTTAATAATTACCGTTTCTTAGCACAGATTATAACTTATATATATATAATGTGCACCCTTTATGTAATTAATTAATGATAAACAAAGTAAAATATAATGTAAGAGTCATTTGTTAAAAATATTTGAAGGTAGTAATAAAATAAGTAAATGGTAAATTTTGTAATTATAAGTTCAAAAGGTTTTTTTAATTACATTTAGTTTTGTTTGATTTTTTGTTTCTCTCTGTTTTCAGGTGAAATTTCTATTTTGTAACAATACAAGTTGTGCTATGGGAGCTGCTTTGACTGCAGGCGTAGCTTTTCATCACAACATGTTTGTTACATTTATTACTTGTCATTTAAATGTTTTCTTCTTTAAATTAGTAAAATATTACTTTAAAATAAAAATTTAGAAAAATTAAAAAAAAAATTGTTTTATTTAAATATTTTACTATATATATATATATATATATATATATATATATATATATATATATATATATATATACAGGGTGATTATAATTAAAAGTCCCACTTTCAAATAAGTTAAAAAAGAACCTCTTGTCACAATGAGTTCAAATCTTAACTGAAGATACACGAAGAAGGAAGAAGCGGTACGGCATCAAAAAACAGCTCCAGTGGTGTATTATTAGATGGCGCTGCAAGCGGCCTAAAGAAAGTGAATTCGGCTAACAGTGATATTTTGAATCGAAATGACACCGTATTTGGCATGACTTGCACAATAAACCAACTGTAGCGTTCAATGTACTTGATTGTTTCTGTTTTTTGACGGAAAAATGACTTCCAAGTTATTCAGCAGTTGTGACACTGTTAGGGGAAAGCCCATCCACCACGGCAAGATCATATCAATTGGATGGTAAAAATCGGTGGAACTGTTTTTGGAACTTTTTTTAATGCCATACCGTTCCCCCTTCTTCAAGTATCTTCAGTCCAAATTCGAACTCATTGTGACGAGTGTTTCATGTTTTACAGCATTTTGTAGGCGGGACTTTAATTATAATCACCCTGTATATGTATATACAGGGTGAATATATATGTAAATTTTGGTTTTAGTTATTTTCTTATACATTTTATATAAATATTTGAAATCATTTTTCTAGAATCCTTTTTTGATATTTGTATTTGTGTAATGATTTTCAGTTTCGCTGATGCAGCTGGAGCATCGCACTTCGGATCTTGTACAATAATGATTTTTTTTTTTTTTTTGACAATGAGTCATTTCAAAGTTTTTGTATATGGAATGTTATCATGGTTTTTATACGATTTATTTGTGCTTTATGCGTCACATAATAATTTATCTGTAATGGATACTGTTGTGGTTTTTTTTGAAAAATGGCCGTTTTCTAGTTCATTGGCATAACATGGCTGTTTAAGAACTCTGTCCGTTCCTTCGTTTCTCAGGCTTTTCAGTATACTAATCAAAATATTTTGAAACATTTGTTATTGATTTCATTCACGGTGAATTCCAGGCGCTTTATAATTTTCACACCGTTCGGGAGTACTGCTTTTCGCGCTGCCGCGACTCCCGGAAATGAACCTTAATTGTTTAAAATTCCTTAGAAATGGTAATAAAATGAAGTAAAAGATTCATAACTTTTCCGTTACTCCACTCCGATTTTTCATTGATCTGGTGTTCGATTATTCGCAGAATACTCTCAACATATATATGTCTTTTTAATAAAATACACTGATCATTAATACATAAAAAATATACTTAAATGCATTGATCATTTGAAAAAATACATTAAAAATATACTTAAATGCATTGATCATTTGAAAAAATAACTTAATACATTAAAAATATACTTAAATGCATTGATCATTTGAAAAAATAAATTAACACATTAAAAATATACTTAAATGCATTGATCATTTGAAAAATATATTAATACATTAAAAATATACTTAAATGCATTGATCATTTGAAAAAATATATTAATACATTAAAAATATACTTAAAAACAGTGATCATTTGAAAAAATACATTAAAATATACTTAAATGCATTGATCATTTGAAAAAATACATTAATACATTAAAAATATACTTAAATGCATTGATCATTTGAAAAAATATATTAAAACATTAAAAATATACTTAAATGCATTGATCATTTGAAAAGAATAATTTTTCTAGAAGTTTTATCAATGTTTATATGCAATTGAAACCTATCTCGTTTAATTTCCTTAGTATAAATAAATATTAAATTTTTTACTGTAAAATATTTCAACATTCATAGTATATTTTAAAACATATAAATATTTGCTAAACATTATTGCATCTTGAAGTATATGTTTCTAATTTTATTATTTAAGATCTTAAACAACAACTATTTACGATTGCTTGTTTTAATTATAATAATAATTATATTTATTCAATTAGCCGGCTCCATTTTAAAATGAAAACAAATGTACTAGAATGAACAATAAAAGAATATATATATATATATATATATTTGTGAAATATATATTATGATACTAATTGTTAGTTTTCTAAAATTAAAAATATTCACATTATTAAAACATTAAAGTAATTAATAAACTTTTATAACATTATTTTTATAATTTATTTGAGAAGAATTTTAATTACTTAACAAAACTTAATGATTGTATTGTTTTTTTTATTTATTAAACATAATGTGCTGGATATTAAACTATGCATTATTGTTGTTCTGAATTCAACATATTTTTATGTAGGAAAACTCCTGATCACTACCTAACAGAGCTAAAATGTCGCATTCAAGAAAAAAAATAAATTATTTTCAGTGTATAGTTTTATGAAATTATTAGAGAATCCTGATACTTACACCGAAGGTAAGTGTGAACGCATAATCATAGAGCAATTATTAGACGTTATGTTATTTCTCTAGAAAACTTATGTTAATCATTTTAATGAGTATTTAAATATAACATTTGGGTTTGTTACTGTTACGAATATTTTTTCCCCTAATTTATTTGTTTAACTTAATATTTTAAACCTAACATAAAATTGTAAAATAATATAAAGTATTATTTTTCATTTAAATTAATCGTCAAAAATAGTTTCTGTCAAAGCGTAATTAGTTATTTCTTTTCAATTTATTTTTACAATTAAAAATGCAAAAAATATTTAAAATTTCTTTAAAAAATGAATAGCATTTTAATATTTGTACTTATAACCATTAAGGCAGTATACTGTAAAAACAAAAATTATATAGATGTGTTTTAAATGTATATTCTTTTTATTGCTTTTATAATAAACTGCTGATAGAATCAGTTATTTATTGTTGTAAATAAAATGTAAATTATTTTATTTTTAAAGCAATGTTTCCATTGGAAAATTTCAGTTAGCAAATATTTCTCTATTTCAACACTTTTATTTTACAAAGTTGTTATGCTTTCTATTGTAAAATTATATTTTACTACTGTGCCCAAAGAAACACCAATCATTTTTTTTTTCAAAAACTCTTTATTCTTCAAAATTTATTTTATCGCCTTCAAAGAAATCCCCTCCGAACACAATGCACTTATGCCAACTTTTTCAATCCTCAAAGCATGCTAAAAAGTCATCGGCAGGGATGGTCTTCAAAGCGCGGCGTGGACGTGAGCTTCGTCGGTGGAGGTTGATGGTCGACCAGAGGGCTCTTCGTCTTCTTTGAATTGTTTATACCACTTCTAAACATTTCTTTCCGATATAAGAATACTTACCGAATGCCATCTGCAACATTCTATACGTTTCCGCAAACAAAATTGAATGCAAGTTCTTTGCTTAATTAATTGAGACATTTGAAAAATCGCCAGAATCACTTTTAGCGTCTCACAAAGCCAAGCATAATTCAAACACTAATGAATATTTTACGTCAAATTTTACACAGATGCCAAGGACAGTGGACCTTGGAATTTTAAATTGAAAATTGGTCTTACTTTTTTGGACACAGTAGTAAAATTCAGTTGTAGAAAATAAATTATTAAATAGACGCATTTATAATTGGAGTTTTACTCTTTCAGCCGTTATATTAGCCAACTGTTATTTGGAGCACGAAAATTTCGATGTTCCTCACTCGATTATATGGGCTTTTAATTTCATGTGTGAAGATTACGAGGAAGCTGAAAACTTATTTCTAGTAAGTTCGCTGATTGCTGATTTTATACCAAAAGTTATTAACCAAATGATAAATAATTTATTATCATGTGTGAACATGGTGTTGTCCTGGTTATGGGTCTGTGGCGCAATCCAAAAAGTACAGCAAGCAGGTAAAGTCCATTGTTAACTATTGCTTACAAAGGACAATGAATAATGGATACAGCAATGGACAAATGTAAACATTGTTTAACGAATGCAAACAATGTTTACATTTGTCCATTAGTGCAGCAGGCAAATAAAGTCAAATAAAGTTCATTATGTAAATATTGTTTAACTGTAAACAATGTTTACAAAAAGTTCATTATTAACTATTGCTTACAAAGGACAATGAATAATGGATACAACAATGGACAAATGTAAACATTGTTTAACGAATGTAAACAATGTTTACATTTGTCCATTAGTGCAGGCAAATAAAGTCCATTGTTAATTATTGTTCAAAAAGAACAATGAATAATGGATACAACAATGGACAAATGTAAACATTGTTTAACGAATGCAAACAATGTTTACATTTTCTATTAGTGCAGCAAGCAAATAAAGTGATAGGGGTCGAGCCAAGCTATCACCCGAGAAAGCACGGAGGAGGAGGCTTGACGAAGCAGACAGAAGCCTGAAGTGAAGCAAAAGATACGTGAAGCTGAGCGTAAACGGCGGTTATAGAAACACCTGGAAAAATTTGAAGCGAAGGATTCGGACAGAGCCACCAAGCCTGAATCCGTGCGCGTCAACATGTGGCCTGCATGACAATGTTTTCAGTCATCGCTTGTCTCTATACGTTCAAGTCCCCTGGCAAAAAACAAGACTTTGTACGGCCGATTCACCAGAAGACGACGATCCGGGAATCGTCGTGGGCCCGATCCATGGAATTGTTGTTGTTGTTGTTATCGTGTCCATGGATTTAAAATATAATTATCAAAGTTAGATCAAGTCAAAGTCTTCACGATAGCGGCCGCTAGCAACGGTGCCGCTTCACTATACAGGACTTCTCTTAAGTTGGCCTCGATTGGCACCCTACCCAATTGCAAAACATGGTGATTGAGAGCTGGGCACTCTAGAATGTGCTTAGGTGTTAGAAAAGCTTTGGGGCAATTTCTGCAGGATGTATTCCCTGGTCTTGTCTGGGAGAATCTTCATCCCTCTCTGTAATGATTAGTTCTGAGTCTGCTAATAACTGATGTCAACTTCCTAGGGCAGTTGAAGTCCGTGATGGTGGCTTCTTAAAGTTATGATCCATGGAATTTTGCCGCACAAATTGACCGGGAAAGTGATGATGTAGCATAGTAAGCAGATGTCCAGTCGACGGTCGGGTAGCGTATATGCAACTTATCATGTTCACACATGATAAGTCGAAATTTGCCGAACAGATTTCAGTTTTCTAATTATTACAATTTATAATTTTTTTCCCTCTACAGAAGCATCCCGTGTCACTGAAGCAAGTTAATTCTATAATATGCCAAAAGATACGCTCTACACAAAATGTGAGTGTTCCTTCTAAAATATAAAATTTTTTAATGTAAATTATATAAAAATCAAGTTGTTTTATTGAATTTTAATTTTTTTAAGTAAACACAAATATATTTTCATCTTTTTCCCAACAGATTAGTTTGATTAAAAGTTACAGCGAATTTCTTAGGAAGCACTGCACAGATGTAAACGTGAGAGTTAAGGCTTACAGGTGTATGCTTAATTTATTGGGTATGTATTATTTGGTTTATTCAATTTAAATTGTACTATGATTTTTCTGTGTTTTATTAAATTTTCTTTATATTCTTATTGAATACATACTCCAGAATTTTTTTTTTTACAATTCTAATTTGACTGTTTACAAAAACAGTAATGGAAACTGTAACGATACATTTCCAAGAAAGAAAAAAAAAAAAGAAACACCTTTATATTTTCTTTAGTGTAGTACAAAATTGATAATGTAGAATTTTCGATTTTGTATTCTCATAACTTATAAGCTCAATAATATTTTCATAAATTTAAAAAAAATTTCATACTTTTTTTTTTTTCTGGAGTATATAGAGCAAGAAATTGCCTATTTTTTTTTTTTTAAAGTAATTTTTGATATAGAAACAATATTTTCATTAGGAGAAGATGCCTTTCTAGAGGCTTTAGGTCTGAATTTAAAAAGATTTTTTTAAAAAAATCTCTGATATGTAAGTTATATGTGATACTACTGTACCCAAAAAGTAAGACCAATTATTATTTTTCAAAAACTCATTATTTATTCTTCCAAATTTATTTCATCGCCTTCAAAGTAATCCCCTCCGGACACAATGCACTTATGCCAACTTTTTTTCCAATCCTCAATGCATGCTGAAAAGTCATCGGCAGGGATGGCCTTCAAAGCGCGGCGGCGATTCACGTTGAATCTCTTCGACTCAAAACGGAGTCGCCGAAGTGGTCTTTTGAGTTTAGGGAATAGCCAGAAGTCCCACGGTGTGAAGACGGTGGCTGTGGAACGATATGGTTTTCATTTTTGGCGAAAACATCACAAAGCTGGCGCATTCAGTGTATTCGGTACCAATCGAGATTTGACGCGTTTGAGGCCCAAAATGGAATTGACCGGCATGTCGGCTATTTTCCCAGATTTGTTTTGTGTAGCATATGTGTGTGGTCACTGACCTGTATATCGCTCAAAGATGCCCCATTACTGCCCAGTAATATAAAGACAACATTCTTGATCCATTTAACAGAGGTGTAGTTGATGAAATCGTAGGAGTAAGGAGTCGTCCTATGATCACTTCTTCATCCAACTGATCTCTGTGTGGTCTGGCATAATGCTAGACCACTTAGAGGTCAGTTGGCATAGAAATTTCTCCGTGAGAAAATGAATGGTCCTATGGATTCGCCAGATGGTCTTTGAACCTGAACCAGATATTAGCCGATATGTTATCTTCAAATATTTATGTTGCACCTGCAACTCTGAATTTCACTCTTTATATTTAATGCATATTTAGGTTGCATTCTTTAGAGTGTTCGAGCTGCCTTAACACATAAGTGTGCCTTGCTGCTAACTGAATTAATAAACACCTATTATTGTGTGAATAGAAGATCTCTGGCTTGGTTTTTATTGGTTAACACTCTGTATTGAAATTAATCATTCATTGAACTCGTGTGCTATGATTTCATTTTGTTTATATTTTAGTCAGAAAATAAATATATTGCTTTTCTTGTATGCTTAATTACGATGATTTACGATTTTTTTCTTTTTTTTTTTTTTTTTTTTTACCAAATTTCATTAAATTCAAATGAGTAGAAATTTCATAAACGCATTTCTTCTGATCTATTCTAAATATTTGGTTATAAATGTTTGTTAAGATTTTCTTGATTAGTTTAATAGTTTAAATTTATTCATAAAATGAATAAAATAAATATTTTTTAATGCGATGTATTGTAACGAAGCTTTTATTTCTTGTTTAAGTTAATACAAATATGTATAAGGAAGCTTCTAAGCTAGTTCAAGAATTCATGGAAACAGAAATTCCTTTGAACAATCTTCAGCTGTCATCCTTAAAACTGTTGCACAATTACTGCTTAAGAAATTTGGATAAAGATCACGATGTATTGACATTTGCGCTTCCCATAAAGGTAAGTTACACACATTATGATATATTCTGCACTTAAATTAGTCTTCTTGTTGATGTAGGCTTAAAAATTATTAAACTCTTCATGAATATTTTAAGCTATACATTATAACTTCTAATTTTTTCAATGACTACTACAAGTTCACACTCTCTCTATATATATCTATACATCTTGTTCAAATTTTCAATCGTTCATAAAATGCTTTTTATTTTCCACTCAAGTTCAAATAAATTTTTTTTTTTAAACTTGTAGGGGATGACACTGGATGTTAATACGGTTTTTCAAATATTAATTCATTAATAGTATTTAATTAATTTAAAATTTTTCTTTGTTGACCTAAGTAGGAATTGACTTAAAAAATATATTACTTGTTTATTTTGATTTTATACATATCTGCCAACTTTTCAGAAATCTTCTTTAAAATTTTAGGACTTTCATTCGTTTATGTGGTTTAACATAGATATATTTTTAAACATTTTTCTAATCTTTCTCTTCAGGTATATTTTGCTATAAAATATTCAACTTTGATTATTTGATTTTAAAAAGTAGTGCTTCAATAGTGTTCAGTTTTACATTTTAAACTAACAATGCATAATTTTAAACTAGATGAACCTATTTAAACATATCTTAGTACTCATCATTGTTGTTATAAATGTAATAATAGGTATGAGTGCTAGTTAATAGGTTGCATACTATTTTCGTCAATCAGTTATTAAAATATTTTTAAATTGTTTTCTTTTCTTCTTTTTTTCAGGAAACTTATAGCAGCAGTTCCGAGTCCGATGCCGAAGAATAAAACTTTTTAATATTTTAACTCATTTTATATCTAAATTAAAGCACTGCTATCTTAAGAAATGGTTTAAAATAAAGTGGTATGTATCAAAATTTTTACAATAAAAGTTCGTGTTTACCAACTTTTGAAGTTTTTTTTCCTGCAAAAATCAAGTTTTTAAAAAGAAAACTCTTAATTTTTTTTTTTTTTATTCGGCCTATGGATTGGTCTGGATGGTCTCGAACTTGAAATCAGATTGAAGATGTTTGGGATGCTATCTTCATGTATTTATTCAATTCCTACTATTAGTTCACACTCTCCTTATATATATCTTGTTCAAATTTTCAATCGTTCATAAAATACGTTTTATTCATCCACTCAAGTTCATAAAATGATACTGATGTTCATACAGTTTTTTCTTATTAATTATTTCATTCATTATAGTTTTTTTTTTTTTTTTTTTAGATTTATTGCCTAATAATAGATGGCGCCAGATGTAAGAGTTCAAATGCAGGAATTAACTTTTTTTTTTAACTTGTTTAAATGGCAACTCTTCAGAGTGTTCGAACACTATTGTGACTTGTGCTTATCATTAATACAGTTTTTTCATAGGTATCTGAATTAATCACACATTGAACTTAATTCAGTAAATAAATTTAATTCATTCATTTTAGTTTTTCTTTCAGTAAAATAAATTTAATTCATTAATTTTAGTTTTCTTATTTAAGTTGCATATATCTACCAATAGATGGCGCAAGATAAACTTAAAAAAATGAATGAAAATTATCTATAAAGGACTTTCTGCAATAGAGTGAAAAAAAAAGGAGGAATTGACTTTATTTTTTTTTTTTTATTTTTTATATTACTTGTTTTTATTATTATACGGCCTATGGATTTGCCTGGATGGTGAATCAGATTGAAGATGTTTGGGATGCTATGTTATGCTATGCTATTTTCTTCATGTATGGATTCTGTGCTATCTTCATATATTTAGATTGCAACTTCAATGTGTTCGAACTGTCTTATAACAGTAGTGCGCCTTGTGACTATTATTGTGCGAATCACTGTCTTGCCTATATAGTCTTTATAGGTGATAACGGCCATACCATGCTGAATATACCGGTTCTCGTTAGATCACCGAAGTCAAGCATCATTGGGCGCTGTCAATACTTGGGTGGGTGACCACCTGGGAACACCGCGTGCCGTTGGCATTCACAAATTTGGGACCTGAAGGGCCGAGTGTCTAGCGCTCTGGCGCTCGGTGCCACAGGTTTCGGGTTCGAATCCCGGCGGTGCCATGGATGTTTGTGGTGGTTCGGAATCCACTTTAAGCCGTAGGTTCCGGTCTCCTATGACTGTAGGAGCGTCACAGAGCCAAAGTAGACTTCTACCTACAGGTGCTCCATCACAACAGAAGCTGCTTCCTTCCCCTTCAATCATGAGTACGTATGGGCTCGTGGGCATGGCCAGCCAAGTGGGATAAGAAACAACAACACTCTGTATTGAAACTAATCACTCATTGAACTCTGATGTTATGTTTTGACATGTTTTCATTTTGGTTTATTTTCAAATTAAAAAATAAGTATATTGTTTTCCTTTCGTGCTTAATTAGGATTTATGTTGTTGTTTTTTTAAAGAAAATGAGACTTTTTGTACACAATAACATTTATTGTTGATAGTCATACAGCTGATGAATAAATTAAAAACTGTGCTACTTACAAATAAGCCAATATGGTATATTTTTTAAAAAACAAAAGTTCCTCAAAAGAAAGGCCACAGATCCATTCCGAACAGCGTGGGCGATCGAGGCCTTTCGGGTAGAATAACTCTGTTGATGGAGTGGACTAGTCCATTGGTTGCTGGGATATCACATCCGGTCACTTTCGCCCTTCCGAATCGAATCCGGTCTCCTAGACCCCGATGGGTTGGCACGACGCTGCCGTCCAGTGTCCTCACGTACTGGCGATGGAATGGTGACGAATGGCTCACTCCGTTACAGCATAAAACCTCTGAAAATTTGAAAAAAAAAAAGTAATTAATTAATGCTGTTATGGAATTAATGAATGATGTGAATGATGTCTGAAATAATACTTAAATAACTAAAAAAAGAGTGGTGTCAAAAGTATAATTAGACCACAGATAGTCTGAAAAATCGACAAGTGGCCAAGTCAGAGGGATTGAAAAAGAGCGGTGTCATAAGGGAAGGAAATGTCACTTAGAAGAGATTTAAATTGCAATGAAAAATTTTCATTTTTAACAATTCCGAATTTTATATTAGACTATATTAAAAGAAAAATTAAATGAAAATAACTCC
Organism: Caerostris extrusa; assembly: GCA_021605095.1. Taxonomy (NCBI): domain Eukaryota; kingdom Metazoa; phylum Arthropoda; class Arachnida; order Araneae; family Araneidae; genus Caerostris; species Caerostris extrusa. Next base: position 59,874 of record BPLR01008342.1, on the reverse strand, counting down.
ACTCTGATTATGTGATATCTTTTTTTTCCAAAGTAGCTGTGCATCTCGTTTATCTGACTAGCACCCCTAATAAATTATCGCTTCATCCATTTCCGCCGTTAAACCGGATGTTTACCATTGCATGTTATCCGTAGTCAGTGTACAAGTTCCCTTTTAAAATGAAATTCTGCCTTTGTTTATTTTAATAAAAGTTCTTTTCATATGCACATTTTTTTACACAGAAAATTTATTAGATTTGATCAAGATTAATTACATGCTCACCGACTGGTTTTTAAACTGTCTGTTCTATGCAAATTAATAGAGAATTATAGAAGAAACATTTTCAGTGGATCAGTTTTGCAGAAATTTCTTATTCTGTTAAAACTTTTTTTTTAAAAATTGCCTTTTTAAAATGTACAAAAATAGGGTCTTGAGTTGAAAAATATGGATTCACTTTCAATTTAATTCATAATTAGTAAATTTTTAAGTAAAAAATAAATTTTACACATAATATTTAATGGTTAATAATAATTTTCATATAAATGCTCACTATATTTTATATAAACATACAATTTATTGCTGAATGATCCACATAATGAAAATGATACAAATACATTTTATAACCATGCTTCCCTATAAATGCTGGTAAAATAGTGTCCATTGCGGTGTTCAAGAGAAATGGTCAGTTAGCCTACAGACACTCACCCGGACAGGAAGAATATTTCGCTCACCCTGCGCGTAGCCGAGTTTCGGTTTTCTGCTTAGAAGTGGAATCTTTCCATGAATCTATAATTATCTCTCAGTTTGTTAAATATTGTATGTCTTTAATTGTATGTGTATGGTATATGTGCGTGTGTCAATAAAGCTGCGAGTTCTCCAACCTGTGCCTCAAGTATCTCAACCCAACCACACCCAGTTATAATCTGTTGCCCAATCTGCACACCACAAATTTAATATTATCAGTTTTTAAAAGTAAATTAATGTTTAATATTTCTAAAAATACATTTTTAATTTATTTTTCAAAAACATGTTTTTAATCTTAATTTATTCAAAGGGTTTTAAGTGGATTATTACTAATAGCTTAAAATATTAAATTTGTTAAACCAGTACGTTTATAAGAAGTTTTCAAATTTTATTTATTTTTTTTTAAATAGCTATAAATAGTAATTTTATCGATATACACAGTGCAGTCACATTAATGTGATTACCTGTCAAAAGCCAGAATATACACACTCTTGTATATTCTGGTTTTAAGTGAAGTGTAGAATGTGGTATTAAGTGGAATTCTTCATATACACTCCACTGCAATGTGCTGCCACCTGCCTTTTGTGATTGGCTATTTCACGTTGACGTCGAAAGTAGGTGGTGGTCACATTAATGTGACTGGACTGTGTATTTTCTAATAGAACGGATATTACAGTGTCAAATACCTGGCAGTATGTGAAGCTTCAATATCTTTTCTGCTAGAGTATTGTTTTCCAGTAATTTTTCCAAAGTCACGTCTCTCATATTTTCGAATGCTCCATCAGTGGGTGCTAAGAAGGTGAAAGGGCCGTCTTCCATGAGTTTCGTCTCTAAATCTGTGTTGCGTAGCAACTGCAACAAGATGTCATGATCTCCCATATCTCTTAATATATCCATAACATTTCCTTTTGGCGGCATGAGAACCTATAAACAAGCCATACTGATTAACACAAGCTTCTACATTTATGCTTGATGTAAATAAATGAAAGGCACACAGGACAGTTCAATTTACCTTATTTATTTTATGAATAACGGCTCCGCAAGCCTGGTTATCATGATTCACGACGTAGGCACATTGTATTGTAGCTGCGGTTATAAGACCAGGAAACTTAAAGAAGAAAATATAATGAGTATCAAACATAGATCGGGTAAAAGTTACTGGGAAAATAACTATGAAAATGGGAAAATTAATATTAATGTATTTGCCATCTTCTGAAATTAATGCAAAATAAGTATTGCTTTTTTGGTAAAATGAAATTTTTTGGTTGATTTTGTTAACTACATAAAAAGCCCTTTTTTTAAGTTCTAAATCTATAAATTTAGTGCTATACTATTCTTGCTTAAAAATAAAATTTTAACACGATGTTAATTTGTCAAGCTAGAAGTATTAGCTGCTAGTTTCTTTTTCAGCTTATACTTATTAAAAGTAAATTGCCGACGAATTTTATTTTCTAACCATTTGCAGAGTTAAATTTAACATTGTGTTTATAATTATCAAAATAATATCACACAATGCCGTTAATTAGAATTACTCATGACTCTTTTTGTATAAAAAAATAAACTATAAATGATACTATATTTTACGAAATACAGAACGATACAGTAAATAATACTATACTTTCCGAAATGCTGTATATTACAGTAAATAATATTATACTATATGAAATATTTGGAGTCAACATTGCAATGGAAATAATTTCCATTGCAATTATAAAATAATCATTGCCATTTCAAATAAGCTTGAGAAAAATTTGATAAAAGAGCGGAGTTTGACACAATTGTTTTAAAACCATCCAATGGATATTTATTCAATTCCTTCTATTAGCTCACACTGTCCCTATATATATCTTGTTCAAATTTTCAATTGTTCACAAAATACTTTTTATTCATCCACTCAAGTTCAAATACATTTTTTTTGAACTTGCAGTGGATGACACTTGATGTTAATACAGTTTTTTCAAACATTAATTCCTTCATTAAATTTAATTCATTAATTTAAGTTTTTTTTAGATTTAAGTTGCATATATCTACCGATAGATGGCGCCAGATAAACTTTAAAAAAATGAATGAAAAATTATTTATACAGGACTTTCTGCAATAGAGTGAAAAAGAAGTAGGAATTGACTTTAATTTTTTTTTTTTTTTTTTTGATATTACTTGTTCTTACCGTTTCGTGCAGTTTAATGTGGACGTCGTGCCCGTTGACGGTCGTGAGCTTCTTGTTGTCAGCAAACGAGTTAGAGGGCATGTGGGAAGGGAAGAGGTGGTGCTGCAAGATCTTCTTCAAAACTTCCGGGTTGGCCAGCATCTCCTCGCGGGTCTCGTTCGACAAACTCTGGAAAAATTCATTCAAAATGAAACGATGGATGATAACCAAACATTTATAAATCTAACTCTCAAATTGTGTGTTTTTAGGAAAAAAATATTGAATTTCTCTCAGTATATTATGAACCAGTGTCTCAAAACGGAATATTTATATTGTATAATTGTATATATTATGTATGTATAAGATGCAACAAAGAAAAAATTGGTAAACAAGCACAGATCATCTATAGATTTTAAAACTATTTTATTTTAATCACTGGAAAATAGGATTGTTTGAATACAGAATGTTTGTACTTAGTCCCAATAATGTATTTTAAGAACAGTCAAGAATATTAACAGTCAATAATTTTTTTAGAAATTAAAAAATAATAAACATCTTCCTAATATACGTAATAAATATTGATGTATGTGTGCATGAATTTTGGCTTTGTCAAATTTGGTAGAAGAATTTTTAGAAAGGCTCTAAAAATACCTTAGAACGATTTTGAAAAACTCTATTTAGTTTTATTATTTAATTACCAATAACTGAAAATAATAAGACATGATTGTTAAAATGGTCGGATTAGAAGTAACAGGGGAAAAAAACGTAATTTTCAGAGTTTTTTCTCTCTAATATAATGAAAAAAGAATTGTTATACTTTTTCAACAATTTTTATACTTAATTTACTTATTTTTTTTTACACAAACATTTTTAAAAGCATTCATAATTTATTGTTAATGCGTGTGAAATGTGTGATTTAAAAGTGCTTTTCCGAGTCACTCACTTTAATGGCTTCTTTGGAGGGCGCGAAAAACGTGACATTGTGGGCCTCTTCCAATTCTGGGGCCATTTCAGACAGCTGCAGTAGTTCCAGGAGATCCTGCCGGTCGTCTTCCTCCAGAGCCTTCAGAAGGTTGCGGGCTGAAATCAGACAGTATTTTTAATCAGCAAATTCTGATCTGTATCGTTATTCTCATCTGTCTGTGTTGCATAAATATTGGGTTGGTGCATAATTATCAGGCTTTTCTTTGACGTGCTATATCCTAATAAAAACTTACAATATTTTATAAATTTAAGAATGAAAATATCCTCCTACTTTTAAGTTATAAAAATGAGTATCGATTAATCATACTCATATTCGTCAAATTATGATGTACCACTTTGAGAAAGGATGAAAAGCAATGCAGTCATTTCGCGACTTTTCGGTGAAGGCACAATCAGTAAAGAATGTTTCAGATTTGGCGACACTAGCCTGGAAGATAAGACAGGAAGAGGTCGACTATTGGATTTCGACGACCAGGCACTTTTGGCAGCCGTGGAAGGGGATGAAAGCTTGACAACTTGAATGTTGCCCGACAACTTCAATATGACCATTCAACCATCGTTCAGCATCTCAAAAAGTTTGAAAAAGTATGGAAATAGGCTGGATGGATCCCCACGAACTCAGCGACTACAATAAAGCCGAATGTGTCCGAATTTTCACCGATTTGCTTCAACGAAACGAGGCGGAAGGATCATGTCACTGGGGTTGAATCGTGACTTCTCTTCAAAACCCTCAAAAGAAAGAAGGTCTACGTATCGCCAGGAGTTTCACCAAAAGGAATAACGAAGGACTTGCACTTAAGAAGGCAATGTGATGTGTTTGATGGGACAGAAGCTGAATCCTCCATTGAGAAATCATCTTAAACTGGATTTGTTATGGGTGGAACACAACCAAAAATGAATATGAGTATGATTATCGATACGCATTTTTGTAATCTAAAACTAGAAGGATATTTTCAGTCACAAATTTACAAAATATTGTACATTTGTATCAAAATATAGTACATTAAAAATACTCCCGATAATTATGCACCATTATGATAATTATGCATTATGTGTTTGTGATATGTTTGTTGAATCTGATTGCTGCTATGTCGAGAACAATATACGAGTTACTGAGTGATTATGTGGCTTATAAATCAAAACTTCATCAGATTTCAATATGAAATATGCCTATTAAAGCTTAATTTAGTGACAAAGAACTAAGTTATAATCTGAAGATAAAGTAAAGAATACAAAAAAAAATTAGAAAAATGTTTCATACGTGAAGTATCAGAGAAGAAAGCTAAAATCACTTCTTCTGTTCAATTGCTGGCTCAAAATTCTTTAGGAGATTATTCTGGAGTAATTACGCAACTAAACATGAGGATTTTCACATTATTATTATTGTCGTTGTTCTTCTAATGCAGCTGGAAATACAAAGATAGTTAATTTTTAAGACATAAGCAAAAGTTACACAGAGGGCACGTGTAGCTTGAAGATAGGCTACGGATGTGAGTCACACTACCCCCACAACGCTCTACGATCCTATAAGGATCGGGACCTACTGTTTAAAGTGGATTTCGAACCACTATAAACATTCATGGCACCACCGGGACTCGAACCTGAAATCTGAGGTACCGAGTTCCAACGACTTGGCCATCAGGCCTTTTATTATTATTAAATATTTTCATATGAGGAATCCATGCCTATTATCACAAGTACTCCATCATGTACAAATAAGTGTGTTTTTTTTTTCAATTTTGTTTAGTGTTGAAATGCATAACATTGCTTATTCACATAAGAGAATAAAATTTCCGTCATTGCAAGGTGAAAGTCATTTAGATCCTCCTCAAATTTATTGTCGTGCAGCTGGGCAAACGTAAATTATGTCTTGCACGCTAATTATATTGAAATGGGGAAACTGTATGCTATTTGCTATTTCAGTGAAGTAGAGAGAATTGAGCAACAACATGTTTTGATTTATTTTGCAATCCAAAAACAAAGTTAATTATTGTTAAACAATACAGTAAAATATAAATATAAAAAATAGATTAAATTGTCTGTTTGGTTGAAAACACGAATATATAAAGTGAATACAAAAACTGAGTGAATATCGAAAAAAAAATGCTTGCTGACTACGATAAACGAACCAAATGCTGAAACATTTATTAAATTATTGTAACAGATGAATCAAAGTATTTATTTGATTTTTTATTATTATATATTACTTATGTTCATTATATATAATGAAATGAATTACACATGGATAACCGGTTAATGCAAGCTGACGAATTCCTCTAATTTTGTATCTTTACTAGTAAAATACTGCTTTGGTACTGCTTTACGTGAAAAGTTTACCTAAAACTATCCTTTCGTTCTATGGAAACAAAATCACATGAATTCCACCTATGAAAATACTACAGTATCCGAAAAGTAAAACCAATTTTCAGTTTAAAATTTCCGGGGCTTATGGAATTTCAATTTCTTTTTCTTTTTTTATGTTCCTGGCACTGTCCTTGATAGCTGTGTGAAATGTCACATCAAAATATTCATTAGTGTTTGAGTTACGCTAGACTTTGTGAGACGCTAAAACTGATTCGGGCGATTTTTGAAATGTCTGAATGAATTGTGCAAAGAACATGCATTCAATTTTGTTTTGTACTTTGCTTTGTATTGTTTGAAACGTATAGAATGTTGCAGAAGGAATTCGGTGAGCATTCCTATATCGGAAAGAAATGTTTACAAGTGGTATAAACAGTTCAAAGAAGGCAGAGAACGCGTTGACCACGAAGAGCCCTCTGGTCGACCACCCACCTCAACCGACGAAGATCACGTCCAAAAAATTAAAGATTTGTTGCTTGCAAATCGTCGATTTACAATGAGAGACCTTGCTGATGATGTTTGAATTTCAAAAGGATCGATCCCTTTCATTTTGGGCCTCAAACGCGTCAAATCTCGATTGGCTTATTTCTCATTCTCATTTTATTGATTAAAATATTTGTGAAGACCGAGAACTTTCTTTTGTATGAAACGTTTTCCATAATTATAAAAATTAAAGAAAGAAATTTTGTAGGACTGCAAATTCTAAGTGGGGGGGGGGGGGAGGTGAAGTTGATGAAAAAGTTGAAAAATTGGAGCGAGTGGGATCGATTTGGCCAGGAATCTGACATCACTGATTGCTGTATCAGGAATTATTATTTAACATTCTTAAAAAGCATATAAATTTGCAAAATAAAATTCGATGATCATCAAAACAAGATTATTTATAAAAATTACATTAATTATAATTATAAGATTACAAGATTAATTATAATTATAACATAATAGCAATAATTATTATTTATTAGGGCAACAGTCGTGTCCCTTTAGATCTACTCAGTGCAATGCATACCTTGAGGTGGTATGAGAACTTTGTCTATGATGTGAATGACGCCGTTGGTTCCCACCAGGTTCTCCGAGTCGACCAGGGCGCCGTTCACCCTCAGCTTCTCGGCCTCGTCTTTGGTCAGCTGCAGGAGGTTGTCCAGGATGTTCTTCACCCGCACCTGGCTCACCACCGCCGCTGTGCACAGGGTGCCCTTCACCACATGCTCGTGCAGAATGCCTGGTACACATTAGGAACAATCATCATTATCATTATCTTACTAAGAACATAATCAAAGAAATTGCAAACAATTCTAGGCTACAAGTCGATTCCTTGTAAATTATTTAGACAAAAAGTATTATAAGAAGTTTTCTGAATCAATTTCTGTTGTTCTAATGCAGCTGGCAGTTACAGAGACCTAGGGCTGCAGTTACATGTGTAGCTTGAAGATATGCTACGGACGCTAGTATTAGGGACCTACGGTTTAAAGTGGATTCCGAACCACTACAAACATCCATGGTACTGCCGGAACTCGAGCCTGAAGCCTGTGGTACCGAGCGCCAGAGAGCTAGCCACTCGGCCCTCATGCCCCTAAAAATTAATTAATTTCTTACTGAAAATATTTTCCATATGTTCTAATGTTTTCCATTGTTCATTTGGAAACAATGTCTTATCAATAAAGGTATAAAATTAAATTTAAAAAAAAAGAATCATAGCGGTTAGAAATAGGTGTCATACTGTTTGATTTATGTGTAGATCAAAACAAAGTAAAATTAATTGTTATCATAAAATTTAAAATCAAATATGAATTCAGAAAATTTTGATTGGTTTTTTTTTTTTAGAATCATGCATTGCCATAATTTGAATTTTTCATTTCGGTATAGAATTTTACAACAATTTATCATTGCTTGTTAATTTGGAAAGAAAATATTTCGGAAAAATCTAAAATATTCTGCTCAATCAGTACAGTATCATCATTATATTCAATTTAGAATGTAATGATGATGCAGTACAAAATGTTTTGCATCGTGACATTTGATTTCCATGCTAAATTTTCAATGTCAGAATCTAACTAATGCTCTCGTATCATATTATATCAATTTTTTCGAATGCATTAAAATTTTCAAATGCTTATTTCATTAATTAATATGGGAAGTTGTTTGTTAATGATTATTTTATATTGCAAAGTAATTACTTTATAGTTAGTTTTAAACCACTGCTCACAATGTAATATAATGTACAAACCCAAGCAGCTGGAATAAAACTGTATAAGACACTATTATATAAAAAGTTTAAATAACAAAAATAATATCCAAAATACCGGTGCATATTCTAAAAAAAAAATAATTATAAAATAAATAAATTATATCTGTAATTGCTATTACTGTAAAAAAAAAATGTTTCTCTCATTTTAAAAGTTTTATTAATATGAATTTTACAGAGATACCAATTAATACGGATTCTACGTAATTTCTATGCAAAATAATAAAAGTTTTGGATGAGCAAATAATTCCACGGAAGAATTATTCCATTTTTATCTATTACTTTTCGAACTTTGCGTAATTAAAAGAAATTTCATTGATATTTTTCGATCACTGTCATTGCGCCAGCTTTCTCGAAAAATGAAAATGTTATGCAATAGTTCTAATAATTAAAAATAATATTTAACCTTGTTTCTTAATATGCATACATAAATATATTTTCGCTATTTTGTTTGTATGTAAGTTTTTTTTGTCAGCAGTTTTCATTGAATTTTTTTTTTAACGGAGTATATTTCATTTTCATAAAAGTTTTTTTTTTTTTTTTTTTTTCTGCATCAAATAGAATTTGTCATAAATAATTTTAACACACTTATACTTTTAACCATCTTATACTAAGTAATATTTGTAACAAACCAAACCAGTGCCACCTATCGGACTATATCAACTGGAACTGCGGTGAATTGCTAGCTCCACCTTGAAACTGTGATGGCAGATTAACAATGTAATGAATTGACGAGCGATCGTAATGCTTCTGGAATATCTTCTTTTGTCCATGTAAATATCTGTCCTATGTTTGTTTTGAGCCCGTGTATCTTCTCCACCATTGCTCGTGAAACCTTGAAAATATGAATTTCTCATTATTGAAAGGGAACATCCTATATATTTTAAAACTCCCGTGACACATACCTTAATTGATCTCAAAATTTACTCTATTTTAACGAAGACTTCCTAAATTCGTTTTTTAAAACAATTGCTACATTAGTTGATAATATTAGACATTACAGCTACAGTTAAATATGAATGTGAGGTGAATGCGATAATGCTTTCAGCGTTTTTATTAAAAGGTATTGGTGCCTTTCTTCGCTACCTAACCCCACTTTACTACTGACAAGCATAAAAACCTAAGATACTACTAAAAATCATATTTAAGGTTGAAATCTGGGAGTAAACCAGTATGTAATCTGCAAGTATATTTTAATCTTCTGATTTGTAAAAAATGAAAATAATTTTCCTTTTTCCATTACCACAAGAGCAACTGAGTTGTTGGATTTCAAAGAACATTTCCATATACATCACATGTGTATATGTGTTTTTTTATCCTGAAATGTTATGTGCAAGATTTCAAATGAACACTCACTTTGCACGCAGCCCTCTCCCGACTCCATTTGGTTCTTGAGGCTTTTGGGCAGCTTCCTGAAGGCGGCGTCCGTGGGAATGAAGAGCGTCCAGGGCTGGTCTTGCTTCTCCAAGTCGAACATCAGACCACTCTGATCCAAAACTGGAAAGGACAATTTTATATTGTGCATTTGCAAATTATTTTGGAAAAAGAAATACAAGTTATGTGAAGAACTGTAAAATAAATTTAAAATTATTCATTTTAATTATTTCGTGGTCCACATTGCATGCATTACCGATGCTTCTAATTTATCTTGAAATTTTATTCCTTTCTTTTTATTAAATTTTTCGATCATAGATTAATTTTTCTGATTAAAGATATCAAGAAAACTCTACTGAAAACTGTAAATGTAATTTTTAAAAATACAGGTGATTATAATTAAAGTCCCCTTTTATAATGCTGTAAGAAAAGGACAACTGGTCACAATGAATTTAAATTTGAACTGAAGACACTTGAAGAAGAGAGAAACGGTACGGCATCAAAACAGTTCTAAAGTGAATTAATAGATGGTGCTGTAAGCGGGATAAAGAAAGTGAATTCGGTTGCCAGGGATATTTTGAATCGAAATGACAAACGTATTTGGCATGAGTTGCACATTAAACCAATTGTAGTGTTCAATGTGCTTTGTTGTTTTGGTTTTATGATGGAAAAAATGACTTCCAAGTCAGTACAGTTGTCACATTGTGGAAAGCCATCCACCATGGCAAGGTCATGCCAAATGGGATGGGAAATATCTGTGGAACTTTTTTTGATGACATACCTTTACCCTCTTCTTCAAGTATCTTCAGTTCAAATTTGAATTCATTGTGATGAGTGGTTCTTTTTTTTACAACATTTTGAAAGTGGGACTTTAATTATTATCACCCTGTAAAAATGGTTGGCATATAGTTAATATGTTAAAGGAAGATGCAGCACGGTAATTTAAAAATAACTTTCCCTTGTTTTAAAAACAAGATGGGAAAATTTTATTGAAAAGTTATTCTTTCTTTCTTCGTATCAAATTAGGAATGCAGCAAAATGTTGTTTATGAGAGCAGGAGAAAACAAAATGAAACCACTTACGATGTCTGAATTTAGTCAACGTGTCGTCTTCTGCGATAATTTCCGCCAAAGATTTCTGTGGTTGTGGGAGCACTCCAGAAGTCAGATGAACAATGCCATTCGTTGCAAAGTTGTTCTTGCCGCTGATTGGCATGCAGTTGGCCGTCACCACCTGTTGCGATAAATATAAGATGCATAAGATTATATGTTTCTTCTCCATTAAATGGAAGTGGAAACTTTAAATTCCAAGTCATATATAATTATTATTATATATGACTTGAATATCTAAAGTTTCATTAACAAATAAATAGTTAATATTTTGTGTGTGCAATATGTCAACGGACTTCATGTTCCATTTATGCATGCCATAAACAGTTTACCAATGGGTGAAAAGGGATAACATTGAAGTATGGGTGGGATTTTTAGATTTAATTGTGATATATTATGCGAATTAAAATGGAGATTTAGTGTGGAATTTTCTTTACAAACATTCTTTTTAAAACGAGTGTTTTGATTTAAAATTACACGTAGTAACAAAACTTGCGATTACGAGAGTTCAGATTTTTGCGTGCTTTTCTCCCGAACTACATTTTTTTTTAAATTTCTTGATTAGATTTTTTTCTCATTATAACATCATTACTTTAATGTGCGGCATCTTTTCGGACTCATTAGTTAAAAGAAAAACAAAACTCATCGAAAAAAGCACAAAAATAGATATAAAATCACAATGGCAATAATTCCCCCTCACTGCTCAACCGCTTACATAGAATTGAATAATTGTTATTGTAAAAGCTTCTTATTTTTAAGATTCAAAGAATTTTTCAAATTAAATTAATCTTTCTTTCTCAAAAAATTTAGTAACCTCTTCACCATGTTTCCAGCCAACCTTGGCAAATTTGTCATCAAATTCTCGCCAACGATTTAGCACCGTAATCTAGTACATAATTATTGTGGCGTAGCACAGAAAGTAACTATAAATCACTAAAAAATTAATTTAAATTGTAAATATTATCAGAAATTTATTAAGTAGCATATTTATGTTTTTTTTATGATACACATGCATAAGTAAAAGGTACGTCACCTCATGTGCAGGTTGATATTTGTTAATTCGAATCTTCATTTTCTCATCAAGTGTCTTCAGTTGCTGTTCATTGTCCAAAACGTCTATGTTTTCGAAGCCTTCGACAATGTGGCCTCTCGCCATCGTAGAAGGATCTGCGACGATCTTGGCTGGATTGATGGCAGATATTTCATTCTAGAAGAGGAAAAAATATATATATTGTTTCGTTTTAATGCCGTCTTCGTTCATTTTTCTTGATTTGTGCGTGGATAGTATTTTCTTAAGAAACAAAAAAGGTATGTTATTCGATTCATTAACACATAAAAGGTTTTAGAAAATTGATGTTTTTAAAATTATATCCTCTAGTTATATTATTTTCATTTTGTTCAATGTTGTTTTGTAATAATCCAAGGCTTTGATTCGTTAGTTATCTAAAGTTTTCCAACGTACTTGAGGAAAGAATGTTTATACTGATTTTTCAAAACTTTTCGTGTGCAAATTTGAATTTATAATGCTTAGTGAATTTTGATTGTGTACTTAGGAAAAAAACATATATCGTTAATAATTAGATTATATTCGATTTTTAAATTTTTATTTAGAACTTAAAATATTTCTTTTAATAACAATTGTATCATGATTAAAAACTCTATCTATAGTAAATGTGCCATATTTAAAACAATGATTATAGATTTAAAGGCTTTTCTGAATTCCGAAGTTTAAAAATTTTAAAATGTGACTTCAAAAAAAATAATTTTTTTAAATATCGTTGGTTCTTATGTTCCATTTATGTATATTACGAACAGATCGAGAGGCAAAATGGGTCTTACGGGGTAACTGACTTGAATTTTTGAACAGTACAGGAGAAAACTCGTTTGTGCATACAGGAGAAAACCTGGACAACTTCCACTAGACAGCCTGACTGTTTGATTGGAAGTCTGCACATGTTGTGACAGACTGTCATCGAGTCTCTAGAAATAGTGGTTGCAATGGATGCGAAAAGCAGATTCGAAGCTGAATTTTCCAGCACGCTAACTAAACACGTTATCATCATGCCATAAAGTGTAAAATATTAATTTAAAAATTTATAACCTTAGATATTTTTCACAAATATTTCTAATTTGTAAGAAAAAAAGTTTTAAATTTTTGATCACCAAAGTAAGTCATTTTTGCAATTAGTGATACAGTAGTCGTTGCTCCTTCAGGGCTGTACCCCGAGAAACACAGTAATAACACAACTTCCAATTGCATTCATATTAAATAATGGCCTCTTCACGTTCACCTGTCTCTCTGCAATACGATACTTAACTGATGAAATAAAAATGTCTAAGATGGAATTTTGTTTCCTCATCTCCTGCAATAAGTTGCAGGTAATACCACTTATATTACATCAGATTCCTGAAAAGTTCCTTTTTATCGGCCCCTGACTGGGGCCCCTTTCGGGGACACTGCTCAAGTGGTATTTAACAACAGTTACTGAATCAATAGAATTAGCGAGGGAATCCTAATCTGTTACCTGGATATGACGAAAGTTTTCGTCATACCCGGACTACTATTTCAATGGGCATGACGACATTTTTCGCCATGGCAATTAGCCGTAATATGTTGAACGGATTACGTTTTCTGTAGTTCTTATTAAAGATTAGCGGAGTTATTAAATTCAGAGTGGTTATATGCCATCCTATTGTTAACTGGTCACGTACTTTCACGTGTTTGCAGTCTGTCACTTGAACGCTATTCTTGAAAAACGTCAGTTTCACGTACTCGTCCACTCATGCATTGCGATAACACTTTGGATAAGATCCGGATTGGGATCCAAAAAATATTTTCTAAATAAATAACATGAATAAGATAAAACGATTTTCTTTTATTATTTGAGATATGGTGATATTAATATCACTGCGAAGAAAAAAATCCCTAGTGTGCGAAGAGTTAAAAAATCTGATTTCCCTGTTAACAGGTTAAACATAGTAAAGAGGGATCTCTTATGCAATACAGTAATTGACACCCGCTTTTATCTTTCCATTGGAGAAAGAAAATAAACTCTTGATTTCGTATATGTTTTAACGTTTGATTGAAGACGATGAAAATTATTATTATCGAATTACAGATTTACCTATCAAACCTGACAATTATCTAATTCATATTATTACCTATTGTTACCTGATAATTATCTAATTCATATTATTACCTATTGTTACCTGACAATTATCTAATTCATATTATTACCTATAGTTACATAATAATTTTCTAATTCATATTATTACCTATTGTTACCTGATAATTATCTAATTCATAATATTACCTAAATGTTACCCATAATTATCTAATTCATTATTATTATTAAATATTACCCATTATTAGCTGACAATTATCTAATTCGTTAATTACCTGAATATTACCCATTATTAGGTGACTATAATCTAATTACAAATTTACCTATCAAAGTTTTAACTGCATTCTTTCTCTGTTACTATAGCTGGTAAATTGAGCAGCCAACCTTGCGAGACAATTGAAAATAAATAGATTAAATTAAATATTTCATTTTTTAATTAAACTAATTAAGTTATTAAAAAATATTTTTAATTCGAAACCGATCTTTTCCCATTGATTACGCATTGAACAAAATTTTTAAATTTAAATTATTTAAATTAAGTTTAAATTTTAAATCACAAGTTTACGTTCGGGAATGAACCGATCGTATCATTTTTGTGACTAAAAGTATTAAGTAGATTTTGTATTAAGTTTTAAAAAAAAATTTATTATTAAATCTATTATTTTTAATTTTTTATTATTAAAAGTATTAAGTTTTAAAAAAAATATTAAGTAGATTTTGAATGTAGAGTCTGATGGCCGCTTGACTAGTACTCGGTACCACAAGTTTCGAATTCAAGTCAGGGGGGCGATTGACATTTGTAGTTATCCATGGACAATATTTGTATGCATATTTGTAGTAATTCATGGCACCGCAAGGTGTTTAGGCCGCAGTTTGTAAGAATCCACTTATCGTACGCCTGGTATTAGGCTGGCAACCCTACACAATAAAAAAGAAATATCTCCTGTCTCGAAATCTGCCAGTAGGCAGATGGACTTGGCGCACCATGAGACGATTGCGTCAATGAAGAGTCCAAGTCAGGAAAAGTCGAGTCCAAGTCACGAAAATGAATTTCAGACAGGCAGTTATTTATATGATAATTATACGATTGCGCCTTTGCTACCATGTTGCTCAGAACTATTTTTACATCGAAACATTCTTTAAATTTCTTTTCAAATCGCATCTTTTGATTGCTTTTATAATTGACGAAAATTCAAATTATTTGTTGTGGGTCTTACCTCTTTGAGATGGACAAAAGAAATCTTAACGTTGACTTTATTTCCCCCCCAAGTATAAGAAAGTTTACAATGGGTATAATTGTATTTCATTTTTATGGATTAAGAAATGTATTTTACAGAAGAATAAAGTTAAAGAAAATGAACTCACGTCTTCAGTTTCGTCTTCGAAATCAATGATGGCCTCGTTGGAGGGCGTGAAAACTGTGTAGTTTGCGGAGCTCAAGGAATCCGCCAGACCTGCGTTCTCGATCCACTGCACGAATTTGGTCCGCTCCAGAGATTTCATCGTCTCGATTAGGTTTTCCATTTTCACTGCAAAAGATACGCGTGTAAAAATCCAGCACCACTGAATAACGTGAAGGTTTTAATTTATTTTTCATACTTTATGTAAAAGGAAAAAAACTTAGTGTTATGTCTTAATTATTATTATTTTCTAAAATTCCTTCTAGAATGAAACTATATACACAGGACACACTTTGAGGGTCGGTAAAGCTTACTAAAATATACAATTTTTTTTTTGTATAAGGATGTAGTGACGCATTGAGGGAACACACACAAAAAAAAACGAGGCATGAAAAGAAACACATTGCTTATTCATATCATTGTAAAGCGCTTATTTAATTCGATGTTTACAATAAAAGGGACCTGATGGCCGAGTGGCTAGCGTTTTGTCGCTCGGTACCACAGGTTTCGGGTTCGAGTACTGGCGGTGCCATAAAAGTTTGTAGTGGTTCGAATCCACCTTAAACTGTAGTTTCCGGTCTAACAGTATCGTAGAGCGTTGCGGGGGTATTGTTACTCCGCGTCCGTAGCTTATCTTCAAGCTACACGCACCCCTTGGGTAGTGCTAAGTGAGTAACGTCGGTGCAGCGCTTACCTTAAGGCATCATAGAGAACTGCCTAAGTGTTAGAAAGTGTCTACTGCATTAGAAAGAAATGTTTACAATAAATGTTCAAAATTTCGACCGCCCACTGTAATGCATGCCTGGTAGTTTCGTAGGAGTGATTGCCGAACAGGTCCAAAGATGTCAGGCATTTCGGGCATGCTTGCAGAAGCAATGGATAAATTAAACTGAAGTTTCTTAAATGATAACACAGTTGCAAACACAAAGTAAGAATAAAACTGCGCAGGGATCAAGCCAGATGGCTTGAAACTCGTCACGAGACTAGTTCTGCCACCGTGCATCTGTTGCGAGAAATTCGTTACAAAATATGTTCTTTAGACAAAGCATCACTTCCGACCCTACATTCCTATACAAAAAATGTATATGTTAGTAAACTTTACCATTCCTCAAAGGTTGTCCCATAATTGTTGAACAATTCTGCATATATAATGTCTACATTACTGTATATAATGATTACATTGCCTGTATATAATGTCTATCTGTCTATATAATGCTGCCTATTTTTTCTATTTCATTGTGTACATGAATGGCATTTTCTTATAAGGTTTGTTATTCAGTTAATAACTATATAAAATTTTTAAAAATTTATTGTTTTTAAGATTACATTCTCTAGTCTAAGATTTTAAAATTTTATTCAGTATTGCTTTTTTTTTTAATAATTCAATATTTTGATTATTAATTTACCCAAAGCGATATAGAATAACTGGGGAAGGAATATTTGGAACAATATATTAAAAAAAAACTTTGGTTGCAAATATTTTAAACTGTATTTTTTTCTTTCTAATGCAGCTGGCAAACACTTTAGATAGCTTGGTCTTGGATGCCTTACGGCAAGCGCTGCACAGATGTTACTCACTTTGCATTAACCAGGGTGTGCGTGTAACTTGAAGATAAGCCACGGACGCGAAGTAACAATGCCCCCGCAACGCTCTACGATCGTTCCTACAGTTTAAAGTGGATTCCGAACCACTACAAACACCCATGGCACCGCCGGGACTCGAACCCGAAACCTGTGGTACCGAGCGCTAGAGCGCTAGTCTTCGAACCTCAGGGGCCAATTACAATGTAACTCACATACAATTTGGATATGACAAAATACAGGCAAAATGCCATTTAGGCCCATTTTAAACTGTACTATTTAATGAATTTTTTTTTAATTTAGAAAATGTGTTGTATTTTAATAATTTTTTTTTTTTTTCTTACGAATTATGGGCTCTTTGACACTTAGGACAATCGTCATTACATTACATTAGGACAATCGTCATAATTTGTAGTAGATTCAGTGTTCCTAAATAACAAAAAATTATAAGCAACCATATTTGTGATTAAAATATAGCAACCTACTGATGGTTTACCTAAATATCAGTAGGTTGCTATATTTTAATCAAGCATAATAGTTTTGAATGAAAATCTCCCAGGGGAATGCGTATTCGCTTCCTCAATTACAATGAAAAAACATTCCGACCTACTGGTTTATCATGCTTTTCCCATCACAAAAATGGATGCTTTTGGTTGGTTTTGCTTTTCGATTTAATTAATTAACAAGATGCTCTATCCAAAAGGCCACTCTGACAGAATCAAGCATTAAAATTTACTAAACCGATCTAAGAAAAACCATCGAAACCCCCTTATCGATTCGTTCATTATCCCCCATTATTGAAACCCCTTCATAAAATAGGTTCATTGTCTCTACCGATGTAATAAATTAAAATTTGTAATTTTTAACCACTTTTAATGTACATTTTAAATAAATGAGATATTTAGAAGAATGATGATTACGAAGGACTGAGGAAAAAGTGAATTAGAAATAAAATCGCTATCATTATATTATCGCTTAATGCTACTTGATGCGTGTATAATATGTTAAAAAAATAGTTTTTAATTTTTGAAATGTGAGTATCTGAGATTTTAAGAATTAACTTATTCATAAAGTAAAATTCATGGAGACTGCTCAAATCAGTGTAGGTTAAAGGAATTTTATTTTATTTTAATTTTCTAATTTCGAAATATCAAGAAAATGTTTCAATTAGATTTGGATCAATCTTACATGCACTGCATCCCGGTCGTCCATCCGTCCTTCTAACAAAACCATGGCAGCACTGGCGCGGATGACCACAGTCTTTCGCATTCCATTTGTCTGAAGCCTGAAAATAAAAAAGGGCTTTTATTTTTTATAATAATTTTTTTTTCAGCAAAATTATATTTTTGGAGGAGTTTATCAAGTATGATGGATATTAAATCTAGAAACAACATTTTTTTTTAAAAAACATTTAATGAAAATCCTAATCTTAAAAAACAAAAATCTTTGGCTTTTTACATTAAATATTCAATATCCATCTTTTGGCCTTTAACCTCATAATTTTTAAATCGAATTTCCCACGGATAATTAAAATTTTCCAGTAGAGTGTCTCAAGAATATAAAAACAATCAGTGGATGCAGGATAAAGTAGTAATTTGGAAACACTTTTAATACAATTTTCTTCTATCAATAATATTGTAGTTACCTATAAATCACTAACTGAGGCTCCGTCAATTTTAGTTCCATTAATTAAATGTATTTTTAATTTTTCAATTCTTTCTATTAGCTCACACTCTCCCTATGTATATCTTGTTCAGATTTTCAATCGTTCATAAAATACTTTTTATTCATCCACTCAAGGTAAAATAAATTTTTTTTCAACTTGTAGTGGATGATACTGGATGTGATTACATAAATTAATTTTAATTAATTTTAGTTTTACATAAATTAATTAATTTTAGGTTTTTTTTTTTAGATTTAAGTTACCTATATCTACCAATAGATGGCACCAGATAAACTTAAAAAAAATGAATGAAAATTATTTATAAAGGACTTTCTGCAATATAGTGAAAAAAGTAGGAATTTACTTAAAATTTTTTTAATAATACTTGTTTTAAATAAAACACTAAATAATGGTAGATTTTTTTGAAATTTTGATTTATAAATACATTCAATTAAGTCTTTTGTTTATAAATGCAATCTGTGATTATAAATTCAGATCAATAATTTGAGATTTCTACAAATGATGGATGTGTTCTGAAAAATTTTATTCCTGCACCGTAAATGTATTTGAAGCTAACAATTTCATGCTACTCACTTCCTAGTGCAAGTATACGTAGATTCAGATGGTACACATCGGGTTGTTTCGAAGTTGATGCTGAATCCTGGTATATCGGTTCTTTCTTGTTCAGGTTCTTCAATTTCATTCCTTTCGGCACACACGTTAGGGCTAAAAATAAAAGCATAATACTTAGATGTCCTACCAAAATATTTTCCTAAAAATTACGACTTTAAATTACATTAGAATCATGTAATAACCTAACTTTTAATAAATTTTTGTTTCTGAATTATGAAAATTTTAATATTAATTTGAATATTCGAGAAATAATAAATGATCGTCCTCAATTCATTTCAAATTATCATTTAATGAATTCCCTATAATTTTTAATAATAATTTCTCCTATAATTTTTTTAACATGCACGAAAACAGCATGATTAATTTTTTTCTGGAGTTTTTAGGTCTGGTAAATTTTACAGTCTTCATTTTTAAAGTACGATTAATCATTTTTAATCATTCGAAGAAATTTATTACCACGCCTTTTTTATTATTTTATTGAAGCCGAGTTTCAAAGTAGATTACAAAGCCTACATTATTTTCTAATTATGTAAATAATTTTAGACACATTTATTATAATAAATGTATCTCTATAACTCCATTAATTATTATATGATATTTTTACACCTTTACCATTGATTAGAATATTGTTTTTCTGAAGGCAATAGAGGGGCCAGCCAGATAGAACAGCTTTCATAGAGCATTACAGTTGAATATTGGTGGCTCTGATCATAGTTGAAATCAGTTGTTACAATATTGTATTTTTATTTATTATATTAAAAATAGAAATACTGAAAAGACCGTGGAATTATAGTTTATTGCTTTACAGTTACAAAATTGTGAGTGCAATACAGGTTTTATATTTTTCTATATTTTATTTTACCACTTCTCAGTTTTTAACTGTAACATTGTATAATTTTCAATTACGCGTGAATATTAACTCAATGAATATCTTGTTTATTTATCATTTTACCCATAACGCAGGTGGCCTATAACATGGCTACAACGGCTGTCTCCAGACAGCGACGTTATAGCGGCATCGCCAATTTATATGCATGCAATTTATCTAATAGACACTTGTATTAATAGATAATACTAGGTTTTTAATACTCTAATCACGATAAAATATTCTTACAGACATGATTTTCTTTACTGAGTTTAAAAGGAGTAAGAGCATACCCTGGTAACTGGCGCACCGATTATGGAGTACCAATGAGGATAGACCCCTTAACCTCTTCATCTTAATTCATAGATATAATTTACAATTTTAATAGGCTGCTTAATGGTTAGTAATAAAAATAGCAAGATAAAATTTCTAAAATTAAATAAATGGTACTAAAAAAAAAAAAAAATTAAAAAATACTAAAAATAAAAGTAAAATAAAAAAAATTAAAATTAAAATAAAAAAAAACAAAAGAATTTAAGTTTAAATTCGTTACAATTAGGGACCAGTTGTCGATGCCACAAAAGCTATTGAAATTGTAAACAAACTACTGTTATTGTTGCTTATCCCCTTGATTTAGAATCCCAGTAGATCATGCTGCATCAATAGATCGTAAACGGTCCTCCCTTCATTCAACAGTTGCCTCACAGAGCACCCATACAATCGATGAGATGAGAGGGAGACATGACAGAACAATGACAAAGGGTATATGTCTTCTCGTCTCCATTGAAGGTCAAACTCTTAGTGTGGCCAGTCCTTAGTTTAGCTAAAGTCGTTTGAGCAGGTCTAAGGAGCACTGCAAAGACATACCAGGATATTTAGCGGCGTACCATGCATGAATGGGTGGCGGCCTCCGAGCGGTATTCACTCTACCTAAAGTCATGGAATGAACCTCTGAAGCTAACAGATTGGAGGAAGAAGAAGCTTTGGGAAGTTCGCAACCTTCCTAGCAGCAGATCAGCAATTTCATTTCCATAGATGCCCACATGGGAGGGAATCCACTGCAAGAACACCGATCCGATCCGGTCCAAAACAGCTAGTTTAGAAACGATATCCTGCCCCAATTTGTCCAGGATGCTTGGCCAATCCTTCAAATACTGTATTGAGCTCTTACTATCAGTCAGAATCCAAACATCAGGTACTTTAAAGTCTAAAGCTAGGCTCAGAGCTTCACTTAGCAATTAATTCTGAGCGGACAAACTACTGAAAGGGTTATGCTGAAAGAACATACCCATCCCACCAGGGAGTGAGGAATCCAAAGGAGAACTGGAAGGGGATGAAGGAGTTGAACCTGTTCCCTCCCCCGGGGGTGCTGGGGGGCGGAGGGGGCCTCTTCGTCTCCTCCGGATCGAACACCTCCACCTCCTTGTCGTCCCCCTCGATCTCCCTCTCGATGGGCACCCGGATGAGGCCCCTCTTCTGCATGCCGTCCACCACCTGGCCCCCCAGCCTCGAGCCCCACGAGGTTAGGCCGCCCATGGCCCGCGTCGCCTGGGGCACCACGTGCTGCGCCGCCATCGACGCCTGCGAAGCGATCTGGTCGGTGAAGTCCCTGGCGTAGTCGCCCAATCCGAACAGCCTGCAAAAGAAACAGAATTTATTTATTTATATTGTATTTTTTTACTGCATAATATCAAGTCAAGAATTTTCTTAGTCAAATCTTTCAGTGCGGGGGGTTAGGCATTGCCATGCTGTAGGATCACTTACTTTCTATTAGGTGCATTTCCATCGATAACGCGACGTCAACTTTCTGTACATTTTTTCCGATTGAAATAAAATTTAAAGCATAACCAGAATCATTTATTTAATCCTCAATATAGTCACTATTTTTTGAATGACATCTTCTCGTCAGAATGTCGATGCCTTTTTATTTTTAATAAAAAACAAAATTCATTTATTTATATATATTTTTTACTGCATAATATCAGGTTGTTTTTAAATAAAAATTCTTTTCTTTTTTTCCCCGATTGAAAATAATTTTTCAAAACTTCCAGAATCATATATATATTTTTCATCAATGTAGTCATCATTCTGTTGAATGACATCTTCTCGCCAAAATTTCTGTGCCTTTTTTTTAAATCAAATTAATTTGTTTTTGTTTTGATAAAAGAATGCCACTTCATTTGAACATACCCTGTTGAAGTCCTTTCCTTTCTCCACACTCCAGTCCATTACCCAGGGCTACGTAGCCCCTATTTACCCAGTCAAAAAAAGGAGTTTTTTTTTTTTTTAAATGAGTTACAAACAATATATTTTATATTTACAAATGTAGTTTCAAGATATTTTATGCGGTCTCCATCTTTGAGCAAAAAAACAGGTTTGACTGTATATTAAAAACAAGGAAATGACTATTTTTGTATTAAACACGATAGTTATACTAGTTTTAAAGGCTGAAAATAATACAATGCATTTCCCTTATTAAACCCCGTGTCTTTGTAATAAGCATTTAGAACACACTATTACATGCATTATTTTTTAGGGAGAAATAAAGTCACACAAACATAATTTTATGTTTTCATTGTTAACATAAGTTGAAAATAATGTATAACAAGTAACAACAATAAATCTCCCATTTTTAATATTATAAATATTTTTTTTACATTCAGATCCTATTTTATGATTACAAATTTATCTAACTTCAAACTCAGAAAAATAGCCGGTTATTACATACTTTATTTTAATTTCGTATTTTTGGTAGCTATACCAAAACGATCTGGTGAGTATTGTATTCTGTTTCTGAATCGGAAACCTAACAATCGAAGTAGAACCGAGAGGTATCTTATCTATACCATGGATGGGCAGGATGAAGACGTAAGTCGAAGAGTCCTTCCAATGTATTTTAGATGCAGATGAACAAGATGCCATCCTTCAGAGGGTCCAAAACTGTGAAAGTCTTGTAGCAACTCGTGATAATCATGGGTTAATTTTGAATTGGCTGCATATATGCCTTCTTAGTAGAGAATGACTTGAAAAGTCACGATGAAAGGAATGATGAGAAGACATTCGTCACTTTGATTTGAGATTCAGCAGACTTTTATGACTTTTCAAATTTTTAAATGCATTTTAATTAAATATTTTTCCTAACATGCCTAACAGATAACGAGTTGAGTTTCCAAAGTGAAAAAATAAATTTAATTGATTTGCAAATTCAGGAAAGCGATGCCGATGTAATAGCTTCCATGTCTCTGCTAGTAATGGGACTGTGAATCCCTAAGTCAGAAAGTTCATTGAGGAAAGTTGTGGGATATGCAAGACTTCGTACCCTATCATTGTGTGTGTTGATTTAAATTATAGTGGCACCATGTACATGGAATATAGCAGATTCCCATACCGTGGAGAATGCGGAATCTATTACATCATTGATGTTCTAATGCCAAATGATCTCAGTTTAAAGTCCCATTCGAAACAACATTTTAGTAATTGGAAAAATTAATAAATTATTTGAAAAATCTATTCACTTTATTATTTCAACCGAATTCAGGTTGTATTGAATGTTAAGTAGGTAAACTTGTAATACAGGTGTCCAAGTAAAACTTCCTGATTTCAAATGTTCTATGTGAAACTATGAGTCCTAAAGATTTGCGGTTTACTGTGGATCATGAATAGCAACGCAACACTTTTTTATTTTATTGCAAATGTTTATTTTCCTGAAAAATTAATTTTTGCCATATGCATTATTCATATGTCATGTAATTGCCATTTTTTTTTGATTGCACGATTAACGAGCAGATGACAAGAGCACAACATAAAGCCTAGTGCTTGATGTAGTACGCTGAAACGAAATCATCTATCAGATCTCTTGCACTGTTGCCATCTCTACTCATTAATAAACACCTGCAATAAAAGAATGGCAAATTGATGAAACATCAATAATGCATACAGCAAAAATTAACTTTTAAGAAAAAAAAAATTTTTCGCAGCAAAATAAACTTGTTGCGCTGCTATTCATGATACCGCAAATCTCTGGGGCTCATAGTTACTATGCAATTAACATTTGAAATCAGGGAAGTTCCATTTGGACACTCCTGCATATTTCAATTTTTATTGATGCTTCACACTTCATCCAATTACTTCACAGTCCATTCAACCTCAATGGACTGATAAAAATTAAATAAAGCGTATCAAGTTGATTCCAATCAATTCGCCCGGTCATTCACCCGCCCCACCAATTTATACACGAATTCTCTTCCTTCTTTTGACCATGAACTTCTCAAGAACAGGCATTTTACTTCCTATTTTGTCACCCACATGTCTGGGAGATCATCCTACCATGCAAGCGGAACGGCCAGCCTTGGCGCTCATAACAAACAAAAAAAAGCGCTTACCGGAATCTGCTTCTTCTTTTAAGGCAAAACAAGATTTTTTGTTTGTTTTACCACTTTGAATAGTGATATTAGATTTCCTTTTGTAATGGAAAACTATGCCTGTTACGGTGGTTGCTTCTTTTGAAAAGATCGTTGGAAAAATGATTTTCTCGTTTGTCTATATTCCTATTTGTAAGATTATAAAATGTTTTATTTTATTGAGAGGGTTTTCGTGGAAAGATTGTGAATGCTTTGAAAAGTGATTCATTTTGTTGTTTCAGCTTTGTGTTTTCTGTAGTAGGAAATATTAATGTTAATTTTTCAAACATTCGTTGAATAAACCAAGGTCGAATAAATTAAATTACTATATAGCTATTCATGTAAAAGAAGAAGGTTTAATTATTATTATTATTATTATTATTATTATTTAATATATTTATTTAATTTTATCTCTGCTTATACCTTAGTCAAATATTACAGTTAATAATTGTATAGGGGAGATAATTGATGACATTGAAACACTATATTTAAATATTTTTTCCTGTATTGAAATACTCTTTTTTCCTAAAAACATTCACATTTTTTTTAAATAGTCCCATGCTTGTTAAGAGTTCATTCAAACTAATGGGAAAATGAAATTTAACTATCATAACAATACAAATTCTTATTGTGTCCGTCGTTACCAGAGTGTACAATATACACAGAGAATTAAGAGCTGTTATAATAACTACAAATTAATTATGGTTCATTTTTCCTCAGTTCTGATAGATAAAGTAATTAAAAAAATATCCAAATAGAATTCCGTAACTCTTCAGTTGCTAGCTTTTACATGGGATGGAATCGAGATTTGTGGAGACAAATTAATCATTATTTTTAATATCAACATTTAAAATTCCAACAAACAGTCGACAAGCAAAAGGTATACAAATGAAAATATAAAATCTTTAAAAACGAAAAAGCTTTTTTTTTTTTTAATAAGCCTAAATATAAAGTGCCTTGAAATGCATGTAGGGACGACATATACTAAATATTATAATTTTTACCTTTTTTTAAGCTTACGAATTAATGTTAGAGGAAGTTTAATTAATAAAAATATTTCCATTTAACAAATTAAATTACATTTTATGAAATCATCTGCCAACATTGTTATTTAAAAGCAAATTCAAAGTTTATTAGTAAAATACAGGAAAATAAATGGGTCCTTTTAAAGTAAATTTGCATTCCAATGGAAAATGTCATTTACAGATTCATGTCTTAATAATGCTTTGAGTATTTAAAAAAGTGCATTTTGCTTTTGATTTATGTTTGCATGGTTTGTTATATTTGTACTGGTTTGTTGAAATACGTAAGTTTGGAGAAAAAAATAATTTAATACTTAATTAATATTATACACGTAATATTATGCTAAGTTTAGCTATTTTTTAACCTATTTTGCAGTTAAAGCATGGGGTATGATGGCCGAGTGACTTGAGCCCCAACGCTCGGTGCCACAGGGTTCGAATCTCGACGGTGCCGTGGATCTTTGTAGTGGTTCGGAATCCACTTTAAACCGTAGATCCCTGTGTAATATGACTACTACTACTACACCACCCCACATCGCTTGCCTAGAGCTGAGTTGCCCCTTTACTGTTTGGGAATGACGTGGGTGAGAAGTCAGATTGAGCTCTGTGACGCTGTACGGTCATATGAGACAGGGACCTACGGCATAAAGTGGATTCCGAACCACTACAAATATCCAAAACGCCACCGGTATTCAAGACTGAAACCTGTGGTACCGAACGCCAGAGTGCTAGCCACTCGGCCATCAGGCCCCGGGTCTAATATGACTGTAGAGCGTTTGGGAGTAGAACTGACAACCCTACCCCGTAAAAAGAAAGCATCTCTTGTTTCGGAATATGCCAGTAAGCAGACAGCCATGGTCTAACATGGACTGTTGTGCCATGGGCTTAGTTAGTTAGCAGTTAATGTATAATAGATGAAAATTTGTGAAATTTTTGTTAGATGCAAAAAACTATTTATATCGACATAGTTTGAGACTGATGTCACTAAAAAAAACAAGTTTTTGCTTTGTTTAAATTCCATTATTGATTTAAAAAAGGATTACATGAATGTATTTTTCATTAAAACTGACAAGAATGCATTAGTAACATAATATTCCAACTAGTAATCTTGGATGCATACTGTAAAGTATACATCCAAGTATACTGGATGTATACTTGGATGTATACGCATATATACTCTTAATTATATCGTATATTCGCTTAGTTGACATTTACTTTCAAATCCAAATTATTTGTTTGTTATAAATTGATTGTTTTAGTCGTATGTGTAAAAATAAACAATAAGAAAATACGTCCTCATGGTAAATTTTCAAACAAATATTAGAAATAATTGTTGGAATACAAATGTATTAATATTGCAAAACTTATATTGCAATCTATTAAAATGAAATAAATCTCATCTTCAAAATCCATAACATGCTGACAGCAAAAATGAAAATGCATTCTTAAAATAATAATAACAATAAATCTTAAAGCACTTAAATAAAAAAACAGTGCTTAATGTGCAGTCTGCAGGTGATCATAAATCATGCAAAGGAAATCCTAATCAAGTCTGGTTCAAATCCACCCGAAAATCACGTGGAGCACGTGGAGATGGTTTTGCAACGTGATCTTGCACAACCCCACCTTCCACCCCATCCCAATTGGGTACATCCTGGACCGATGAATCGAGTTTTATCATCAATGCGAGGATGTACAACATCTGTTTTGGTAAATTGCCCATCGCGTGCTTCAATCAGGAATTTTGTTCGTTTGGTCGCCGATAAGTGCTACTTGCATGCGGTTCTTATGTTTATAAACAAGACAAAGCTGTCTCTCTCAATTTCAAAAATAATCTTATCTTTCCTCGAGGAGTTTATTTTAGTTAACTTTTCTGTTTATGCAAATTTAAGAGTTTTGTATACTATATTTGGTGTGCCTGTTTGGTTTTAATTGTTTTGTATAAATAAATTCATATTTAAGAAAGATAAAATATAATAAATGAGATAATAAAAAGTAAAGTAAAAATAATGGTAAATAAGAAATTAGTTTGGATAATACAAGGAAGAGCAAAGTTATATTCAGTTGATTTATATTTTGACTAAATTATTTGAATATTTTGCCTTTGCTTAAAAATTTGGCTAATTTTTACATCTATTATATTCTATACTTATTATTTCTTTTTAATTTCGCAATAATGAAAAATATCTACAAAATTGACTGAACAGACAACTAACTAGCTAAAAAAGAATTATGCTCTTTTTCTAAACAAAAGAGGATACATTTTTAATTTTAATTAAAATGCATTTTTCTACATCATTTCCTTCTTTAATCTCTGTGCTTTTCAATTAATTGAATTCTTTAGTGAATGAGCTAATACTAAAAATTCAATGGATCATGGTGTTGGATTACATGCAATTCCGAAAACTAATTGCGTTTACGAACCACTTTAGAATACATTTATACAAGTACATATTTATAAAGAACACAACACATGAACACAAAACCCAAAAGGAGAACAAATAAGGATTGAATTAGAAGCATGACCAAGCACGGCAAATACTATTGCCAATATTCGATTGCCAATACAAAAAATTCCTCTTTCTTTCAATCCTATGTCTTGCTGACTATCAATTCTGTCTACTACATGTTATCGGAATGCGTCGCAAGATGTGTTTTTTAACTTGATCCAGTCGTCTAACGAACAGAAATAACATGGTTTATAATATCTTGAGGGTATGTATTGTTTGATAAAATTACCTTCAGAATGTCATAATTGATTTCTTTATGGTTTAGTAATTTATATAGGGCTTTACGAATTTCCTGGACAACATCTGTCATAGTATATTTTATACAAATTTCCCACTGAACCTCATTCCGTTTGAACATCCCACCGAAGGATGATGAAGGAAGAACTCTTAAAGGTACTTTTTTTCACATTTGTATATCGTATGAAAGAAACTTAGAAAAATCAAGCAGTCTAGATGCTGATTTGAGGCACTCACGCCTTTTCGCCACTGAGTCATTTCATGAAATTTGTGACTTCCAGGAGACCATGTTACTACTGATTCCAGAGTAGAGTTTTTAAAGCAGATTACAGAATCTTTTAATGATCAATAATTAATAACATTTGAATTGTATACGATCATGTTGAGAATAAATTGTTTGTTGTCAACAGAAACAGTTATTATTTTTTTTTACATAGACGACGGATATACTTATTATTTTGAACATTGGAACCGAAATATCATTTACTTTGTTCCCGGTTACATTTCCCGTGGGAATTTTTTTTTTGCATGAAAAAAAAAAATCATTGAAACGGAGTCACTGGAGCAAAGTGTGGAGCGAATGAGTTCATCCTGTTTACTGTTATACGGAAACTGGAGTTTCTCCCAAAAAAGACGGATGCGCCGCTGTACTTCCCCCGCATTGTTTACGGATCGGCTGCTATGACAACACTGCTCATCACGTTCGCAATTCTGCACACTTTTAACACTTTGAAGTGTCAGTATAACGGGATAAATGAATAATAATTTTTTTTTAAAAAATAAGTCAACCAAACGACGTTTTATGAAAACAGTTCGAGGCCTAAAAATTAAATAAAATGTATCTAAATAAACAGTAGTTAAAATGCCATGGGTTTTTAGAAAACAAATCCCTTGTAAAAGCAATGAATGCACAAATGATCATTTAAAACTGTGCAATGTTTTATGTGTTATTAAACATTCTAATAACGCATACATTTTTAATGAAATTAATATTTTCATTCTCCAAAGAATATTTTACTGTTGTGACTAATTCTCAATGTCCGGCAGCGTGTGATGAACAGTCTACTCATAGATGGAGGAAAGGGGCAGCCTCTGTTATGATAGAACACCCGTAGGTAGAAGTCTGACTTAGCTTCAGATGCTGAAGAAGGAGGGCAGTGCCTTCCTGGAGGGTACTACCCCACATTTTAGTATCATATGGAAAAAAAAAACCAGTGGTATATTCTACAGGTACTACTACTAATAGTCCAACTCACGAGGCAAAAATGCTGAACATCCCAAACGCATCGAGTATCCTGAAACAGTGTCTACAACAATGCCACCAATGGACTGAACATCAGCCCTAATGCTAACCAGCGGCGCAAATTACTACTAATTCACGAGTTGGGCATAAAGAATATGTCATTCTCAATTTAATTCAGAATTCTTAGATTTTCTTATGCGAAGACCATTCATTAGGCAATGGTTCTCAAACTTATTCCCCTACCACCCTTCACAGAAAAAAATACTCATATCACTATTTCCCCAGACTTCGAAAATCCACTTTGTTTAATAGAAAAACATAGTAAAATTCTTGTTGTAAGCGTTAAAATTAAAACAATTCATACAGAATAGGTAAATCAAAATTGTTTGTATTATATACAGTGGATATCATAATTTGGTTAAAAAAACATTTATAGTATAGTACTCTCAACAATATATTCTTGATGATACAAGCTGGATTCGCAAAAAATGTGCGACTTAATTAACTAATGCGACGGTTGTAACTTGCATTTTGAGCGTTTTCTTGAAAAAACAATGTTACATTACATTACACAAGGGAAATATTTGCAAATAGTTTTCCTAAATTTTCTTATCTTTTTTTTTTTTACATTTTTATATGTTTTTGTATTTCCCCCTTTTATTTTAATTAAATGTCTCCAAAAATCATACATCCTTTTTATAGTTCCACTGCCCCCCAGGTTGAAGTAACGCCCACTTTGGGAACCAGTGCAGAAGGTCATTGATGAAGAAAACTACTTCAGCGTGTTAGCGTTATCCCCCCAAATAGTGTAGGAAAAAGTAATACCTTTATGAGTAAAGCCGCGTTCATACCAAGACGTGGAACAGCGAGACGTAAAGTGTTTACCAACCACAAGCATTAAGAGTCTAGTGAATATTCGACGTCTTGGTGTGAATGCGGCTTAACTGCCCCGCATTTATATGTCTATAAGGTGAAAAACCTGGGAAAATTAGAAAATAACTGACGATCTGACTATAATATGAGACGCACGCTATGTTGCAATTATCTGCTAGCTAAAAGTATAAGTTTTTTTTATGCATAATTTTTACTATTTTCAGATAAAGGAATTATTTGTCGATAATTCTATTGGTAATATATTAATGAAACTATAAATTCAGTACATATTCTAAAAATATATATATCATATAGGGAAAGAATAATACATCACGATGACTTTTTGTGATTTATTTTTAATAATTCTGTTTTTTAAAAGCAATTTTCAACGTTGATTTAAGTTTATTTATCCTAAATATCTCACTGAACCGAAACGGACATAATTGCTTCAGTATTAATTTTGTGCAAAAGCAATCTCTGGTTCACTGGACAAGTTCATTAATCATCGCACTACAAAATACAAATTATTTAAAGTAAGAATTAAAATGGTGAAGAACTAAATGCTGTCTTTCTTTGATACAAAAACAGAAAAAAAAAGCTGTTTTTTTTTTTTTTTTTTGAAGAAGTACTTCAAGGTTAACTTAAGTGAGCAATGAGCCATGTCGGTTGTCCAGGTGATAAGGAAGCAAAACATTCTTGTTAAACATTTTTGAATTTCCCGTTTTCGTTGAAAGATAATCTACAACTGTCAAGTTCGTAGAAAATATCAGCAAAATTCGAGGACTTCAAGTGTGCAGGTTGTGCTGGTGCACGAATAGGTAAACTAAACTTTGAATGAATCCAATTATGTGGTATGCATTAAATATTTACCACTGGTTTAGGAGATCTTATTTAATAATACACACAATATCAGAATCCTTTACTTTTCTCAGAAACTACTAAAAGTGTTTCCTTGAATTTTTTATGTATATTTAAAATGTTTTCTAAGTTAATCGGAAAATTAAAATTAAGTTATTTTTAAAATAAGTTAGTTTTTAAATTGAGTTACTTTTTCTTGTACAGTATTAAAAAAATGTTGAAGTTATGCATTTAAAAATATTAAAAATTTAATATTTTTAATTTTTTTTTCAAAATTTCAATTAAAGGCTTAATTAATTAACCCCAGATTGAATTGTTGTTAATTTACTATTAGGTAACATTTTTTAATGGTTTATGTCTAGTAGTTTTCTAGAAAAAGTGCATGGAATTTAAAAAGGACGCAATAATAGCATTTAACAAGAAAATAGGCTTTAAAATTAATCGCATTTAACAAGAAAGTATCATTTAAAGATAATAACATTTAAAAGAAAGTTGCATTTAACAAGAAAATAGTATTTAAAAGAAAGTTGCATTTAACAAGAAAATAGTATTTAAAAGAAAGCATTTAACAAGAAAATAGCATTTAAAGATAATAGAATTTAACGAGAAAAGTATCATTTAAAGATAATAGCATTTAAAAAAAATGATATTTAAAAATGCAATGGTGGTAATTTAAACGGCTCCTCTCTTTCGTGAAAAATTATTTTATATCTTTCCCGTTGAAGTATATGAATAAATGTTACATTAAAAGAGACATATAACACATGTAATAAAATGAAACCAAAAATAACAAAATCAAATTTTTTTTTTCAATTCCCCCCCTCATTAAGTCCCCCCTATTAAACATTCATTTATGAAAAAAATTATGCCATAAATAAAGACAGCATAAAAAGTCCTACATAGAAAATATGTCAAATCAAAACCTCTTATAGTAACTTAAACATTCTTTTTTGTTATAAGGAAAAATTGAATTTATACACCAGAACATTTGTAAATGTTTTATTTGCTTATATAGATTCCAAAATGTGCATTTAAAACTATTCATTGTAGTCAAGTAAGCGGATTTTCTGGCAGAGAACTGGTTCAAAAATCACTTTCATCACTTGAAGATTCTGTCGCTAATCTAATAACATTAGTATCAATGTGATGATGTAATATCGGCTGAGCCATCTGTTGTTTTGTTTTTAAATTACATTTTTTAATTAATTTTTATTGATAATATGCATTTCATAGAAGTTTTTTTTTTTTTTTTTACATATACAGCACAAAAAAGAATCGCATAAAAGCAAGTTTGAGTGTATACTGAAAACAAATAGGAGCCGTTATTCTTAAAAAAAGACTTCCAAGAAAATATAATTCCTCAATTTTTTCACCTTACGTGTGAAATGTATTAGAACTTTGTCGTGAACCCTTAGTAACGCTGGATCTGCCATTAATTAACCAAAATAATTACTAATGACGGCAAATGAAATTACCGACAGTGCAAAATAATTCCTAGTAAGATCACTACGTACTCTAATATATAAAGTCCTCAGCATTTAACCTAAAAAAGACAATTAATTAGCTATAATGCGGGAGTACTATTTTGTCATTAAATCTATATTTCCTGAATCCTTGACCGTTTTCTGTATGCTGGTGCGTTTAAAATCATTTGCAAAAACTCATTATTTAGTATGTAAATGGAGTAATGAATTCATATTTTTTTACAAAGCTTAACAGAATTTTACAGAGTTCTTATTCAAAATTAAGAAATTCATTTTTGACAATTTTTATAATAATACAAGAATTTACAAAAACAATTATGTCGTACATTAATATTTATTATAAATTTATCAATTGATATAAATATTTCTTATCAAGTTAAAATCGCGTGGTTTTTTTTTTAATGCATATTAATTTTTAAAACAAAACTATATGTTTACTAATATTAACATGATTTCTCTCTTTTATGTAAGCAATCTATGTACATTAATTTCATATAATTTTCGTTTTACATACTTACGATAATTTCTAGAAAATAAAATCATAATAAAAAATTTTTGTTTATAAAAGAATTTCGAAATTTTACAGAAATTTAAAATATTCTAAATTAGTATTCTATATTCTATTTTTAATTAAAATATTTAATTAGTTATGTTTATATTCAGCGTTTTGTTATTTTGCTATTTCAAATTTAAATAATAAATTTTTACAAAAATATTAAAATACAATATGGTACATTTTTTATTAATTTATGAAAAGTATTTTTTTCTTATTAGAATAAATACATAAATAATTAATTTTCAGAATTTAATTTTTATGAATATAAATCCTGTTAAATTATTTTTCAAGACATTGCAAATAATTAAATTTTTCTTTGTAAACTACGTTTTTCTGAAATATTATGCAAAAATATTATTAAAACACTAAAATATTATTATTATTATTGATAAACTTTTTATTTTAATTATTATAAATGAATTTAAAGGAAAAAGAAATGAAAATAAAATAATAAAATCAGCTTTCTCAATAAAAATAATTTTTTTATAGATTTATAAATAAATAAATAATTTATCGTTAATTGTTGCAATAGGTGAAACTTTACTTACATAGTAAAATAAATTTTAATAAGATTTCAATGAATTTAAAACAATGTTTTTAATATCTGTTCCATTGCTAATGAATATATAATTGGAAAAAGAATTAAATCTTTTTTTTTTTTTTTTTTTTTTTAATATTTACTTTCATAATACTATTTACTTTATTATTTAAAAGGATTTATAAAATAAACAAAATATATTAAATGTTGCAACTATCAAAAAGCATATATAATTCTGAAACATTATTTACTTTAGATTATATAACATAAATTTATGATAGAGTTTTAAAATGTAAATATTATATTGAAATTTATGGTGTTAAAAAACTGCCGTAATGATTATATATTAAGATAAAATTTTATGTTCGAAATGTATATGAAAATGCCTCATGGAATTCATATAATATATGATTGCATATTAAGATGAAATTCTCGAAGTATATATGAAATGTTTCATGGAATATAATATATAATATAATATAAATATTCATATAATAGAAAATATTTTAATTAAAATTTATTTTAACAGTTTTCAGCAAAATATTAAAAGAAAAATGTAACAAAAAAAATGATATATTTTATCTTATTTTATATTGATATTTACACGTCTTTCTAAACTTCTTTTGTATCACAATTTTTTTTATAAAATAAATTTGGTCAAAACTGTTTCGTTATAATTTTTTTATCCAAATATAAAAATAAAATTTAATTTAAAAATATATGTGATCGTCCATTATTTTCATTTAGAAATTTTTAACAAATAAATTTATTAAAACTCTTTAAAAAAAAAAAAAAAAAAAAAAAAAATCTTACCCATCTGAAAGTGGATTAAAAATATCTCTTCTCAAAAATCTCTTTTGTCTTTCCTGTCCATTTGCTTTTACCGCCAAAAGCACAAAAATAAAAACACAAAATATCACAGGTCTACAGGAACGCATCTTCGCCGATCAACAGCGACTTCAGTACAAAAAAAAAAACGAACCGAAACTAGCTCACAGAATGCTCAACACTCTTCTGAGTTGAATATGAGCCGGCAGACGATACTGTTTCTTTTATAGAGATGAAAACCAGGTGGCGCTCGAGTAAGGAACTCTCGAATTTTCTAGTCGAACTCTTTCAGGGATCTAAAGGTCACCCGATTGTCAGGATGACCCTTAACTACGCTCTAACGGATCGCGGAACAGGATGGCCCAAACGAGAAAATTATTTTTAAAAAAAATAAATAAATAAATAAAATAAAGAACGCTGTTGAGTTGAGTTGTGTTGATCTGATACGAAAATCGTCTGCCATTTCGCGTGGATCTGATAATGCAGTTTTAATCTGCATTCGAATTTCGAAGAAAACAAATTGATTTTAAAAATATACAACGAATTGATTAAGATGATGGATTAATTTGGTAAATGTAGTTTTTCGTTGAAACATAATTCATTGCATTGCGTGTTTTAGTTTGAAGTGGTAAAATGTGAAGCTTAATTATAATATTTTAAAGTTTTCTAGGAATATATTTTGAAAATGTTATTTGTTTACAAAATAAATCCATCAAAACATATTGAAATTTAATATCAGTATATTTTTTTCAATCGTATATTTATACGATAGAATGTTTTATCTACTCTAAATGGAAGTTCAGATGATGAGTTCGAAACACTAGTAGTTATTGGCACCTAATTTGGTGATTTATGTATATGAATTATTTAAAAAATTTAATTCTCCTTTTTATTTACTAATATTTTTTTGTTCAACTTCCCGCTTAGATTTTAAAATATGTATGCATAAATTAAGAGATTGATACGTTATTTAAGTAACATTGTATAAAATCGCACATTCCAGAAAATGAATCTATTATTGTAATAAATACATGTCCTATGAAATTATGTCCTATTTGATTTCCGATTATAGATAGCGTAATAATACATGGCATTCCTGTTTAATAAATTTTAATATTGGCGCTCTCTTTTGAATGGATTTCCATAACTATCATTATGAATGTAGGCAACTATTGTTATATTGTTCTAATGCAACTGGCAATATAGAGACAGTTAATCTTTATGCCATAAGCAAAGGCTGCATTGCTGTTACTCATTTAGCACTACTAAGGGGAACGCGTAGCTTGAAGGTATGCTACGGAAGCGGAGTAACACTACCCCCACAACGCTTTACGATCTTATTAGACCGGGACCTACGGCTTAAAGTGGATACCGAACCACTACAAACATACATCGCACCTCCAAGATTCAAAACTGAAACCTGTTGTACCGAGCGCCAGAACGCTAGCCATCAGGACTTGGTGAAACAGTCTTAGACCGAGGTATATGGATTTCCAGAAATTCAGGAAAATTGTGATAGTACATTTACTAATGATTTGAATTTAATGAAATTTGCCAAAAACGTTAATAAATAAGCACTATTAAAGAAATTATATATAAAATAAGCACTATTAAAGAAAAATATCATTATTGTTAGTATTAGCATTATTGTTATGAATGTAGGGGAAAGTCAGTTGAGGAATAATTCTTGCACTGGTAGGAGTGTTGTCTGCTCCGAGTTTGAATTTTCATAAAGTTAAATAAATTTTGTTTATTGTTTTTAAAGAATCGTCCTGGTTGTTGATAAAGGAGAAGGTACGTTACAGGAAACTTCTTTCGAACTGCCCACAAGTGATGCGAAGCAGAAATGTCTCGGCCCGGGGGTTAAGCATAAATATACAGGCATAGAAAGTCGTTTTGTTGGTCTTGAGGAGGAAGGGGGAACCCAGGTGGAGGTGATGAATGTCTTCGAATTGAGATGGGAAAAATATGGGTTCAGCATAGCAGTTCTCCATAGTTCACATTAGGTTAAGTTGGATTTGCTACATATATGTGATTGCAGTAGTGAAGTATCTCAAGTCAAAATGCTAATTTAGAAAAACGGCATTGAAAATGTTATGCTTATATTTTAAAGGCTTATGTTTTAAAGGTTTTCGTTTGACTGCCTCCATACACGCAATTCTCAATTAAGTAAAAGAATATTCCTGCTGTTTCTTATTCCACTTGGTCTAGACAGCAACATCTAAACCAAGTTCCGAAACCTGTGTGGTCCATGGAAGGAAGGAAAGGGTGTGACAGCTTCTGCTACGATGAAGCACCAGTTGATAGAAGTCTGACTTGACTCGGTGACGCTGAAGAAGGAGGGCAGTACCTTTTGGGAGACTTTTAGGGGGAACCACCCCCAGGAAACCCTGAAAACTTCCACCAGTTAGTCCGACTCACGAAGAAAGAGGATGAACATCACAAATACCATCGAGTCTTTTGGGTTTTTGAAACAGTGTCTAAAACAAAAGCGGAGAGCCCCCCAGAGCGTGTATTTGTGACTTAAACAAAGCCGCCAGGGCGGATTGAATCTCCATCCTAATGCTCACCAGTTGTGCCCGTTACCACTGCTACGAGTCGGACAAATTTTTTAAAAATGTTTTAAAGGTTTTCATTTGACTGCCTCCATATTTTTAAATACAATAAACCAAAAGAAAAATTTGCTCATCATCGTTGGGTCTTGTGCTCCGCAAATGTTTGCTGTGAACAGCACAACATTTAAAAGTAACTGGCCAGTATTTGTGTTTTGTATGAGAGAAAATACCAGGAAAAATTCCCAAGAAAAAGCCTGAGTATCGATGCGAGACGTTTATTTACACATTTTCATAATTGCAATCGAGTCTCCTCGTTTCTGAAAGCAGTCTCTGCAACGGACACTGCCAGTGAATTCGAATCTATGTCTCTTGCATGCTCTCTGCGTACTTTACCACTGCTGCGTGAAAGAATACTGCAGTCCTATAAAAATATTATGACATCTTTTATTTTTATAGTGCGTGGATGAAATAAGAGTTTTTTTTAAGTTATTTATTTTCCTGGCATGAGTGAAAAATAAAATGCACATCAAATATGTTTATTGGCTTTTAAATTGTGTTTTCACGTCTGTAATAACATAAAAATGATTTATTGCTTTGAAAAGTTTATTATTTTTTTTACTTTATACATTATTTTATAATTTATAACAGATGCGTTGTTTGATTAGTTGATTAGTTAAGAGTTATTTTTTTTATTAGACAGGCGATTTTTTTTTTCCAGAAAATGCGAGAATAACAGATGTCGTTATGAAGCCCGAGATGTGCAAAACTCCTGGCTTGGCGCCAATATCAATTCGCGTTGCTAGACTGTTATGATTCCAACTCCGATTTAATACAGTAAATGTGATTGGATGACTAGCAATCTCTGCAATTCATTGGAATGATACATCCGTCCTCATTACGATAACTACGTAAAAATGCCAATCTATGTCGCGAAATAAAAATTGCCACTTTTTTTATACAGTGGATTTTTTTAAAGGCTGTGAATTTTCTTTCAACAGAATTTTTTTATTAACATTAAAATAAAGATGAAACAAAAAAAAAAATTTTAATAACTTTATACTTAAAAGAAAATATTTTTTTTTAAAAATATGGTTACATATTTTATTTTTCTTATTTAAGAAATTGATACTCTAAAATATCAAACTATAATAACGTATTTTTATATGGTATTTAATAATGTACAGGCCTGAGCTATTTGGTAGTTGCCGAACAAAGTGACCTAAAGAGACCAGGTTCGAAACCCAACAAACTATACCTAACTGAAAGCTTCCATGTCCATATTAATTTGATTTGTCGCCCTACGGTCATTTTTTTTTTGCGCTCTTTAGGTTAATTAGACCGGAGCCTACAATTTAACCACTCACAAGCATCCATGCCACCACCAGGATTCAAACCCGAAGTCTGTGGCATCGAGTACCATAGCGATAGCCAATTGGCCATTAGGCCACTGTTCGTAATGGAGATGTTCATGATAAATCCTTAGACCTGATGTTTTTCAATTGGGAGGGGGCGAAGATGAATGTGAGATATCTCCAGATAGGATTCCTAAGGCTATTCCTTCAAATCTAGAATAGCAAAATATGGATGAAGTATAGCATCACAGTTCCCATTCCGTATACCCTGTGAAACGCTGAATCTACTAATATCTCTCTTTTCAGTGGTTAATGACCTCCAGCCAACATTTTTAATAGGTAGAAAATTAATATTTTATTTTTAAAAATATCTTTTACTGGAAAAAGAAAACGCATTAAATCAGCAAGCTTGTAATTTATTTTGCGAACTATTAATTTTATAATTTTTATACAATTCATTCATGGGCTCAATAAATACATACTTTCAAACGTTTATACATACTTTTAAAACCAAAGTTTTCACTTTAGGCTATTATCAGAATGGTGTTACCCATCATAAACAAATCCTAGGATGTTCGTAACTATGGTTACAGAATGTAGATGCACTGTTGCAGCCTGGTTAAATGTGCTACATTTTTGCCGTTTCCTCTCAAATGGTGACTAAACATTTACAATAAAATTACAATTTAATAATGATTACAGTTATAATTTGAATTAATATAACTTACAAAATTCTTCTTAGACTGTAAATACTTTTAATTGAATTTTATTAATAGATATTTATTAATAAATTTGTTGGAGATTAGTATTCATTTGTATAGAACACACATTTATTTTTAGAATCTTTCCCTACTGAATTATATATGAAGTAATAAAAGACATTTTACCTGTAAGCATGCTTACAGAGAGAAGGGAAATTAGGTTATTGTTGATAAAACAAAATCAATTTTTACCATTAACATTACATGATAAAAGACAAATTTTTCTTCAGCCATATATCGCTTTGGCATATCAACAGTTTTTCATGAATAAAATTTATGAAGAAGATTTTAATATGCAGCGAAAATTGCACTTTTGCGCTATTTTTACAATTTTGCCTTTATTTTCCGCCATAATCAGTCACCAATTAAGTAGAACACTATATCATGTAACTAAATCCCTCGAATAAAATTTAATCTGCAAAATAAAGGAAATTGTGCAGCTTTTTGTTTTAGAATGGGCAAACAATATGTAATTCATAATGTGGGGTTTTTTTCTGTTTTAATGAGCAAAATGTTAATGAACTTTTCCTGAAATTAATAACAGAAGCCAAATAGGCCATTTCTAAGTAGAATTTTAGAACGTGTGAAAGGATAGTTTCAAAAACATGAACATAAATATGAGTGCTATGGAAGAAGGAAATGTTATTTTTGCTGAATATATATATTAAAAATTAAATTTACATGAGCATTGTTTTAAATTTTTCTTAAATTATTTTTTTCTCATTGATTAAATTTTTGAAAAATAGCAGGTGTTAGGTCAGATATCGCATTCGAATTGTCATGAATGAAATTTATCCCACAATTGGTAAATAATTTGTCTTGATTATAAAAATTTTGAAAATATTTTGCAAATTTTTCATATAATTTCGATCAGAATTTATTTATCAGATTTAAAAATTTAATAAGAAATAATATAGATTTGAAAAAGAAATCAGTTAGAACAATTATGTTTCTCTTCTTCTTCATTGGTGCAACAGCCCCATGGTGGGCCAAGACCCATCTGCCTGTTGGCAGATTTCGAGGTAGGATATGGGTTTTTGCACACAGAAGGATTGTTAGCCCTGTGCCCAACTCTCTACAATCATATTACACCAGGACCTACGGTTTAAAGTGCATTCCGAATCCCTACAAATATCCATGGCACCGCCGGGACTCGAACTCGAAACCTGTGGTACCGAGAGCCAGAACGTTAATTATTTTTCTGTAGGTGAATAAAATACCTATAAATGTTTTTTTCTTAAATGAATACAACGTTAAACTTTAATTTTAAAGATGATTATTTATATTTAATTAAGCATTGCATTTATAAAAAGCACGAAATTATATGCAAAAATTCAGAATGTATTTAATCATCATATTATAATTGGATAATTTGTTTATTTATATATTTATGCAGTTAGATTATAAACGAAAATTAAAAGGTCTTTAAATTTCAGTGCGTTTCAATTTCAACATTATCCATCTTTAAATTTTCATAAACATTTTCTCATTTATTTAATGTATTGCATGAATTTATAATTTTTATTATGATGAGAAACTTTTTTACATATTTATTTTGTGTTATTTCGTAATGTTTATTTCAGTGGATAGTTACCACACTTATTTCCGCATGATGTATTTTTGTTTTTAAACTTTTCGGATTGAAATTGTAATGCGTTTCATCACTGAATATTTGTAAAATGCGTAATCTGACTATTCTTGATATTTATGTGCATCACTAACGAAACAATATCTCTCGATTTTTTCTCATTATCATCATATATATTTTTATAAATAATGCGAATAATTAAAGGTATTTTTTTCTTCAGTTAGAATGTTTTAATTTTGTCGTGAGATGATTTTAGTGTTATATTTGTGAGAAAATTTAATTACGCTTTATAATTTTAAACACCACAAGTTCACATAATTATCATTTAAAATTTTAATTTATTTGTTTAAAAAAATTTTTTGGCTTCCAAAAATGCATAACAAATAATGTACAAATGTTTAAGGAAAATGAACATTTATAACCAGGCATCCAATTGCAATCCAATGCATATTAGTTATACTACATTAATTATATAATATATATAAAATTAATTAGGAATCTAACAATTTTTTTCCAAACATTTGAAAATAATGAATAATTACAATAAATAAATTACAAATTCGCGACTTAATTAAAAAAAAAAAAACTAGCACACTTTTTAAGTTGTAACGGAATTTATTTTAATATAAAATTGAAAAAATAGCGTTAAGTTGTAATGTAATAATAATTAAAAAGCTTGTTTAGTTGATGTAAACACGTTTAGATTTGCGATTTGTATCCAATAGTTATGATAAAAAATTTCATTTTGTCATTGAGTATTATTGTCACCCCTTTTTAAATTAAAATATCTTCAGTGAAAATTAAAATAATTTAATTAAAATAAATTCAGTTTTACAAGCATCCATATTTTATTTATAGGTTTAAAAAATAAACTTTTAACTACAAAAAATGTATAGTTTTTGAATCTATTTTAAAAGCGTCTTTATAACCAAGAGGTTATCTCTCTGGCCTTTGGTATGACAAGCTTCTTGCTCGAATTCTGTCAGTGGCGGACATGATTTTTAGCAGAAAATGATCGTACAGCGACAAAACCAAACTTAATCCATTTTGAGAGAAATTTCATTGTACATTATTAATTCATTCAAAATTTCAATTCAAATTGATGAGCAATGCTTGATCTATATAGAATATACTTACACACACACACACACACACACACACACACACACACACACACACACAAACGTATATATATAAATGAGCTTCACTTTTTCATTGTGTGAAAGTTTTCCTATCCGACATTTAATGAAATGCCTATTAGTATTTGTTTCATCATCAGTGGTGCAACAACCCCATGAAGGGCCAAGGCCGTCTGCCAGCTGGTAGACTTCTAGACAATAGAGGATTCTTTTTACGGGGTAGGGTTGTCAGCCCTACTCCCAACGGTCAGGACCTACGATTATACCTATGAGACCAGGACCTAGAGTTTAAAATGGATTTCGAACCCCTACAAACATCCATGGTGCCACCGGGACTCGAATCCAGGCCCCAATATTTGTTTGGGTATTTTAATTTAAAATATATTTGTGCTAATATTCTATTAACTGAGAGCCTTTTTTTTCCCCTTTTTGTTATTGATTTTAACTCGCTGTGTTGTTTGTACTGATTGAAGCTAATCTTCTATAATTAGCCAACTCACTAACACCTTGTATATAAATGTATTGCAATTCACTCGGCATTAGACTCATGTATTACAATAATTTCGGGATATAGATTGATTTGTTGCTCGTCATTTTGTACACACTTTGGATTAATTAGGGCGAGATCCACAGTTTAGCGTGGATTCCGAACCACTAACAAACATTCATGCTGCCGACAGGATTCGAACCCAAATCCTGTGATACAAACGGTCAGAGCTCCAGGCAATTTGCCATCAGTGCGTATCATTTCGGGAGGATACATAGCTCAAAATGGAAGGGGCCAGAACATAAGCATAAATCTTTGTTTACGACCACAATGTGAATCAGCGAGTTTTAATTTAGGTCACACAAAATTTTGAATCAGAATGCATTTGTAAAACCGGGAAGTTTGAAACCGATTTTTTTAATTCTGTGGATCATAAAAGAAGCTATTTCCTTTTTTGGAAATTTATGACGAGGCATTAAAAAAAAAAATTTAAAGCAGAAGGTCATGTTTTGATTATAAAAACTTTATTGCGCAAAGTTGCACATAATAAAATTGAGAATTGGAAAAAAAGTTGGCATAAGGGTATTGTGTCCGGAGGGGATTACTTTGAAGGTTATGAAATAAATGTGGAAGAATAAATAAAGAGTTTTTGAAAAAAAAATAGAAATTGGTCTTACTTTTTTTGGGCACAGTAATATATATATAATATGCATTATTCCCCTACTTAATTCGTATTATTTCGTCTTTAAACTTCTTTTTTAAATAGAGAGTATATAGTGAGATATTTGACGATTTATCGCTTGCACCTACCTAACTGAAAATACCTGTACCTTAGAGGATCTGTATATAAGCCAACCGCCACATTTTAGCTTTAGAAAAATTCTAAAAATTTCTCTCTATTCACGGTAATATACGGTGTATATATATATATATATATATATATATATATATTTGAAGAGAAATAGAATTCATATTTTTCGAGTGCTTGCAGTAGAATATCTACAGATTGGTAAACCATGTTTGATATTTAAATGCATTCTCTACATTATTTTTAAAAAGTTACTTATTTCTTATCGCATTAACCATTATGTAGAAAAAGGTATATCATATTTATCTTTTGAAATTAATAGGGAATGAGATTTTGTTTTATTCTTCTAGTCATCACCATCAGTATGGAATTGGAGTGCCAGTTTAATGAACTTCTACTCTAAATAAAATAGGCAGCAGGGTAAAAGGAGAATGTGAGGGCAGTGTCATCAAAATCACAATCATTTGGATAGTTCAACAAATTTCATGCAGGGGTAAC
The DNA here is from genome assembly GCA_021605095.1 of Caerostris extrusa. Classification (NCBI taxonomy): domain Eukaryota; kingdom Metazoa; phylum Arthropoda; class Arachnida; order Araneae; family Araneidae; genus Caerostris; species Caerostris extrusa. Next base: position 15,928 of record BPLR01008342.1, on the reverse strand, counting down.
TACGAGAAAAAATAATAAAAATTATAGTTACTGATGCATGAAAAAAATCCACTAACTGTCTTATGTAACCAAAAAAATCAAGTAGGGATACAAGAGGAAAATATGAATTGCACGTTCTGTTTGTGAATGCATGGTTTCTATTTTTATGAGCGAGTTGTATTTTTTTCTAAATAAATGGATTTATGTGATTAACAATTGTTTGAAAAGCATTGTTTGAAGAGATCTGTGGTAAATTTGACAATGGATTCGCTTTGAAGATCATTATGTATGGTTACGTTAAGAACATGCCATGGCTCATTTGTCATGACAGCATAATTTTGCTTTGCACAATATTTTTTCTTTCTAATGCAGCTGGCAAACACTTAGACAGCTGTCTTGGATGCCTTAAGGCAAGCGTTGCACAGACTTTACCACTTTGCATTACCCAGGGAGCCCTTGAAGATAAGCCACGGACGCGGAGTAACAATACCCTCGCAACGCTCTACGATCCTATTAGACTGGAACCTACGGTTTAAAGTAGATTCCGTACCACTACAAACATCCATGGCACCGCCTGTACTCAAACCCGAAACCTGTGGTACCGAGCGCGCTAGCCACTCAGCCATTCAGGAGCCTGCTTTGCACTACATAAACATGAACTTTTTTATTGTTTGTAAATGCAGCTTTATCGCAAAGAAATTACCACGTTAAAATATGTTTTAATACTTGTTCATAAAATAATACTTTATTATACAAAATACCAAAAATTATAATTGTATTTTTTTTTTACTTTTCAGTGTGATAAATTTAATTGATAATAATAGGAAATGAATTTTTAAAAAATATATACATATATAAAATGAAATAATTACATTTAACTACACAAAGTAACTGAATTTAATTTATTTTCAAAACCCTTATGATTGAATTGAATTTATAACAAAAACGTTGTACAATAATAATACTATAAAAAACCTATTCATAAAATTATCCTATAATCCTATTCTTTCACTGATGCGTAATACTAAGTTTAAAAGCATGAATCTCCATAGGTAATGCCAAATGACTCATTATCAACAATCACCAAAAATATTACTCATAAAAGTTAACTCATGGTGGAAAACTGACTAGCCACATCCATTCACTGAATCAACACCATCGCCCTGTGTTACAAATAAGGGGTGAAATATTTCATTATGTAAATATTAATTGACGTAATCGCACTATTATAGAAGGATATTAAAACAAGCTGTGCTATCAAAATGTTTTTACAATACTGTTGCATTTCTTAATGACTGTATGTTAGTCATATCATCACGGTTGCTTTATGTTTAGATAAAAAGTTTTGTTATTGAACAATGCTTTAAAGCAGACATGCACAGAAAGCAAAACACCTAGGATGGTGGATTGTGGCAATTTAAGTCCATTATAAGATCATTATTAGTCTATTTTATTTTAAAAATACAACTAGTAATTTTTCAAATATTTTAGGATTTTGATGAAATATTGAAATATGATACAGGATACAACTTTTTAGTTGAATAAAACATTGAAAAATTATCAAATTTTATTCTGATTTTTTTTATTTTATTGCGCCCTTTAATATCGTGTCTTTGTGAATACCCTGCTTGTCTGGAATGCAAGATTTTTATCTACATAATTTTTTTTATTTGTACAATACTTATGTCAACAAAATGCTTTATTTTTAAATGCAAAGCAGATGTGGTCGCTGCTAAATAATACAGGTCTCCATAAAGTTGCTATACAATTTGAAACATATATTACAAGCAAATGGGCACAGATAATTTAAAATTATTACAAAATGAGAGTATACATTTAAGGCTTTTTGCCTCTTTTAATTAATTTAATTTATACATCTCTGTATGAGCATCATTTGTTGAATGAAGCACATCAAGATGGGTACTCGATTTCTTGCCATTTTCGCTTTAGCGTACGAACATTATTGCCATCAGTGATCCTCTGCTTCAGAATAGTCATGTCTCATACGTTTTGTTCGATAAACAATATATTTAACATAACCCCATTGCAAGAAGTCGAGGAATATTCAGTGTAATCCAGGTCTATTATCGAATATACCGTGTATCGAGCAAACGTACGGAGACATAACTAATCTAAAGCAGAGAATCATTGATAACATTGCCACCTTTGATAGTATTTTGCATCGAACATGGCAAAGTACCATCTTGCAACTAATAGTGCCAATATAGAGGTTCATTAAATTAAATTAATGATAAATGAAGCAATAAACTTGTTAAATCTTAAATTTATGCTTCTTATTTTGTAATAATATCCACTTATTTGTCTTCATTTGCCTTTTGTAACAAATTCGTTGAAAATTTAAAGAGATTTTAGGAACACCCTGCACATATTTGTCTATATTCTGACAACTGATCATGTGGAGAATCGGTAAGTTGTCAAATTGAAGGCATCCAAAAAGAGCGGTGTCATAGGGGGACAATGCCGTAAATGATACTGCAGTAAAGGGAAATTGAACGAAAAAAAACCTAAATATTCAATTTTTTTCAAACAACTTACAAGTCTCGGATAATTGTCAGTCGGCCCTAACAAACTTTGTCTGTTTCCTCCATCAAACCCAACATTTACCTTTCCACACGATCCGTGATCTGACAAAACATGCATTTTTAGGTAGGAATAGGAAACATTCGATTCATAAAAAAATTAATTGACTAATCACTTTTGCACTATGTTTTTGCAAAACGAATAAAATAATTATACATATTAAACGAATTCTATTTACGTAATATTACGCATAAAATTCTTTGTTTGCAATTTTCTCAATTTAATTTTTTATTATATAAAAGAAATAATTTTCGAGGTTTTTTTCCCAGCTAAGTTGCTGTAAATAGTTGCAGTTGCTAACAAGTTCAGCCACCCATGCTTTATAGCTGTTCGATTTTTAATTCGCAAAAAATAGTTTTTATCATTATTAAATAATAATTTTCATCGTATTAAATAAAATGTTTAGTAGTTTAATTAATTGCAAATGAATGAAGCTGAGCAAATATCTAAACTCTTAGTAGGATGTATAACATTTAATTGAATCACAACATTTTAACGTGTACATATACATCAGAATTACATAGTATCGTTCTTGATATATCACACATCATAGAAAAGAATCTTGTAGATAGATAGGGATTGAATTTATCTTTCAGGAGTAACTATTTCACAGTTGAACCTGATATGGTAGAATATATAACAGTTACATTACATTTTCAGCCACGATATAACGATAGCCATTTGGCATCATTGTTTTGAAAGTGTTGCATGGAATGCATGCCATCAGTTAAAATTGAATCCTCGTCCATTCATTCATAATGGAATGCAATTAACAGCTTTTGTTATGCATTGGTGGGCCTTACGTTTCCCCAATATGAAGACCATAGATTTTTTCATTTAATTTAAAAAAAAAGGAAGAAATTTCGATATATTTATTTGCACTTTCCACATCCTCCATCTAAAAAAAAAAAAATGCGATTCCTTCATTTTCATCAATTTGTGTGGAGGAAAAAGTTGTGATCTATATTTAACCAGTATATATACCATTATAGGCCCACCATATTCCTCCAACATGCATATCATGAATAGCATGAATAGTCCACTATATTTCCCCCAATATGCATACCGTGAACACACCACCATGTTCCATCAACATATATACCATGAACAGCCCACCATATTTCGCTAAAATGTTTACCATTATAAACCCACCTTGTTTCACCAACACACATACCATGAACAGTCCACTATATTTCACCAATATATATACCATTATAAGCCCACCATGTTTCATCAATAGGGGATATCATGAAACAGCCATGTTTCACCAACATGCATACAATAGCAGTCCACCATGTAAGAAACAATTATTTAAAAAGCAATAGCTACAGTAGTCGACGCAAGTGGGTTCAAACTTACTTATTGGACTTCTTAGTCCTTCTGCTCACGGAGTATATAAGCGCACGTTAATGCTGGGCCACGTTAATGGTATTTTAACAAGAATTTTAATACTGTTTTTTGGTTTTTGAGATTTATCTGACGGAAATAACATAATCGTGAATAAAAAATCACAACAGCTGCACAAAAAAATGCAAAGCAATAAGATGTATGGATGACCGCTCTATGGCATATTGCTGATTGTTTTCGATATTTATTTAATAATTCATTTTAAAAATACAGTTGATATCTGCTTTAAAATAATGTATAATTAGATGAGTTAATCGTAAGTTTTCGCAAAATAATTTCTGAATATTTTCATTAAAGAAGCAAAGCGGCTACCAAATAATCCATACAAAACCCTCGCCAAACCACCACCGATGTTAAACCTTTGTTAATTTAAACTTATTTGGGCCTGATGGCCGGCCGAGTGGCTATCGCTCGGTACAACAGGCTTCGGTGCGAGTCCCGGCGATGCCATGGTTGTTTATAGTTGTTCAGAATCCCCTTTTAAACCGTAGATCGCCGTCTAATAGGATCATAGAGCGTTGCCGAGGTATTGTTACTCCGCGTCCGTAGCTTATCATCAAGCTACACAGGCCACTTGGGTATTGCTAAATGAGTAACAACGGTGCTGCTGTTGCTTATGGCATAAAGATTAACTGTCTTTGTACTACCATCTGTATTAGGAATAAAACAAAAACTTCTAACTTATTTAGAATAAAACCTTTACATTTTTGAAAATACACCCTTTTTTTTTTTTTTTTACTTTTTATTTATAATCATATTTGAAACATTTTTTCTATGCATTTTGCATTAAGCTTTATTAATAAGTTTCTTTTATTTTATACTTTCATGTTTTTAATCTAACTACAAGCACCCTCTTGAATTCATAAGGTTTATCAACTCCAGAACATATTTTAAGGGATTTCACGGTCTACCCAAGATGATGCCTAACAACATTTCCCTGCCTTTCTTTTATAAAATATTTTTTATTTTATTGATTTGAAAGTAAAGACACAGACGAAGAATCTCCAGACTTTTGCTTTCCATAATCACTTGGTATGATTCCAGTAAACCTTATCTCATCTTACGTACTTGTAAGGTCGCTCGTAAGGATTTCCCACATTCCCAAAAAAAAAAAATCCTACAAGTTTTCACTAACGTGTGCGCGTGTATCTGAAAGCATGTGGGAAGGTGACGTTGTTGTTCTTGTGCGTCACGACGAGTGTTGACCTGATGGGGCATTATCCGAATAATTTATTCCGCTAGAATTCGAAGACAGTCGTAAAACGGAACAGCCATTGTGAGGCAAGTAGGTGGAACTCGTTTTTCGCCGAAAAACGAAATTCAGCTGGTTTGCGAAGTGCATTTCGGGAAGTTGGTAATATTTCCGGAAATAAATCTGCTGTTTATTTCAAGTAATTGACTTTTTTTTTTGTTTAAACTATATTCGATTGATATATGCATATAAACGTTTAATATCAGCCACAATGCGTTTGAAATTGCTGGGTCGAAGGAAATTTAGTGCACATCTAATAAAAATCTCTTTGTTTGATTTCCGGAAACGATAACTAGATAAACAAATAATATATCGATAGATAAACGATACATTTTGCTATTGGGATTTAGATGTCTAGGGCTTTGAATTTTAAAGTCATTTATCATGATTGAATATTTTAAATTTATTTTTTTTTATTTATATACTGTATATTATTTCAAATAAAATTAATTATTTTTAAAATATTTATAATAAATTTATAATTTTAAAAATATTTTTAAAAAGTATTTATAAATACAAATATTTTTTTCATTTTCTCGTGTAGAAATTTTGAAATTTTATTTTTAATTTTGCAAGTGATCATTATATTTTTAATTTTATGTAGTAAATAACATATATTTTTTTTAATTTTCCCAATTATTTCAATAAAAGTGTTTTTAATATTAAACATATCTTTTTCCTTTTACAAAAAGTGAAAATGTGATACGGAAATTAAAATACGGAACTAAAATACTCACGGAATTAAACACATTTGTGATATGGAATTTAACACATACACATACCCACACACACACAAATAAATAAACAAATGTACAACTTACTTGACAAGTACGACTTATTAAAACAATTTTCACTTTATATAGTATTGGTACTTTTAATGAGAGATTTCAGGCTACATTGGGAAAGTACAAAATAACTTTCAAATTTATCGCTATTTTCAAATCTGTCACCACTTTTCACGAAAAATGAATCATTCATGTGACTTTATGCTTTATTTCTTTACTTTTATGCTTTATTCAAATGATATATGATTTGTTTTTGAGAACGATTTTTAACTTTTACCATCGTGCTGGCTTATATTTCTACTATTTATCTTAGTTGTATAAAAACATATAAATATATAAATTTTTCAGATTTTAATGATGAAGATTTTGAGCAGAAAAAAATAATTCCAGATATTTTTCACATTCTTCTCTCTCGGTGTCATTTGTGTCCAAGTCATTTTTGCGTAGACTTTGAGATCATCTTTTTTCAAATGTATAAAAAATAATAATAATAAGTGCATTTATATTTATTTTATGTAGTTTGCAGATTAGATAATCATATTAACTGCGTGTGATTGGTGTTGAGGTAATTGAAGCATAAATTGGAGAACTCACAGCTTCATTTGCACACGCACAAATACCACATACATACAGTTAGAAACATACAATATTTAATACATTTAAAGACAGATAATTATAGATTGGAAGATGGACTCCACTTCTAATCCGGAAACCCGAAACTCGGCTGCGCTTAGGGTACTCGAAATATACTTCCTCTGCAGAGGAGAGTCTGTTACTAATGCGCCGGAATGAGTTAAATATATTTCCTCTCGGGATCAAAGATTTTAAACTAAACGTTTCTCCGCGGGAACAACGTTGAACTGTACTTCCTCTCGGGGAGAGTCTGGAGACCGACTGACCATTCCTCCTGAATGCCACATCGGGCCTCTTGTCAGAGGAATTACGCTTACAGTTATAAGTTTAGTGCGTTTCAACATTAAATACATATTATAAAATTCCATTTATTTTGTCAGAAGATGTCAATAATTTATGATATGAAAGATCACAATCACTGATTTTCATAAATCTTGAAATATTTAAAGAGTAACAGTTAAGTTCTATCAGATTAATTGATGCTTTAAAAAATTAATTGAAAAAAATTGATTAATATTAATTAAATATCTTATTAAACTGGGTTAAACCTCGTTTTGCAGTGCTAACATGCGCAATTAAAGAGCAGGAGGGCTCAAATTCGAATCCGCTGTAGGCGTGCATTGCAGTCATTGCTTTCATAAATGAGGAGGCCCGATGGAGATTTGGAAACGTATACAAAGTGTCTTATATCGGTAATCAGGCGTGCATGGTGGAAATGTTTCGGTTTTTCTCCCTTTAACAACAAATGTGCAGCAGCTACTTCTAAAAGTCCCTCTGGACGGCAGTTATCTCCCTTTATCGGCCGTCAGTGGGCTGTTTATGGCATTCATAGTTGGAACATGAAGCCCACAGATATTCAACACTAAAAAAAATAAATACGTTTGCATAGTAACCCATATGAAACTAGTGTTCCTTTAAAAAAATTAAATTCGTTTTTACTAAATATTAATGACATTTTGGAGTCATAGTAAATTTATAGATTTCTTTTACTATAATTGTTTAATTAATACAAATAATAATTGTAAAGCATCACAAATCGTATTAGATAAATTACGATTGATATTTTATATAAAATTTCTTTCAAAATGTTGATTTTAAATATGCACATTGAACACACCTGTTTTTTTTTTTTTACAATGTATGCATATCTCATCTCTTTAGTTTTATTGTAAAATCCATATTAATCCTACTAACAAATATTTTCCAATATATGTTTTATTTTGCTTCATTATCAACGTCTTTGTTTAGTATTTTACTTCTTTTCTATTACTTTTGTTCTATAAATATGACAATAGTCAATGAAACAAATCAATTCAATTTTTAATATTACTATTTTCTCGCATTTTATTTATTTTTCTGAATTAATCCAATGATTTAGAAATTACAATTTTTTTTTTCTTTTCTCATAAAAAGATTTTCACCAGCATTTCAATTCGAATTGGTATGAAAGGTTCGAATATGAAACGAAATGAAACTGATACGAAATGGATTGATACGAATCAAATTGAAACATGAAAAGAATTCAAAATGATACGAAATGAATTGATACGAAACATATCGAAATATAAAACGTTTTGAAACTGATACGAAATGAATTGATACTAAGCGAATAGAAATATTGAAAAAGTCAAATTTTTCTTTTTCAAAAGTTTTAGTTAGTGAAAAATAAAACTAAAAAAATGTTAGTTTCTGTTATTTACTTTAGTTAAATGATTATCCTTTATCACTAGTTTACGTAACGAAGGAGAATTTTGCAATATTATTTATCCTGTTAAGTAACTAAAGGGATCATAATATTTCTTAGAAAAATATGTTAAAAGCTCAGTGGTTCACGTTCATAATCAACGTGAATTCCTATGCTGTATCAGTAAGTTACTGGAACTTTAATGGCATCAGATTAGATAGGAGAAGCTTTCAATCACTTCCAGAATACTTAACCACCCTAGGAAGTTTCCTGAAATAACTGGCTCAAGTTCAATAAGATGTTTACTTACAGTGAAATTAAAAAACACTTTATTTTTATTTTTATCTGCTTAATTTTAAGAAAAAAACTATGCTATCCCATAATAATAGTAGCAGTTGATGCATTTAATTCGTCCCATTATTAGTAGCAAATTAAAATAAATGCAGAATTTATTATCAAAAATTAGATTAAATTAAACAATAACTCGAAAATTTTATTTTTTTTATTTTTGATGTTCAGGTTCAGTCCGCTGGCGGCTTTGTTATAGACATTGTTTCAAAAAACGTGGAGATCTGATGGTGTTTGTGATGTTCAGCAACTTGCCTCCTTAGTCAGACAACCTGGTGGGAGTTTTCCGGGTTTTCTCAATATGATACACAAATGCGGGGTAGTTCCCTCTACCTAAGGGTGCTCCATTGCAATAGAAGTTGCCCTCTTTCCCTCTGTCCATCAGTGAATAGATTACTCATGCGATGTCCGTCCCTCACTGCAGGACACTGAGGATTAGACTCAACACACAGATAGTGTTCATCAATGTGATTATATTCATAAACTTTCCGTCAGGAAGTGTTTTTGAGAGACAAAATTCTACGCGATGTTTCTTATTCTTTTTTGTTAAAAATTGTTTGATGGTGCTTGAAACTCTTTTCATAGATTGTTCTTTTTGCAAAATTCGGAATAATCTAGATCTGCGAACTTGAATGGCGTGAGGTGCGGAGATTATGTTGCCTCTTCTGTTATGAGAAATGTATTTAATTTTTCCAAGTTTTCCTCTATAATCCTTGCATTTACATCCAAAGTTTTGTTTTTCCATAGAATCACCATTAGCATAATATTTACCTTGACGATTGTTTTCAGAATCACATTTCCGAATTTTGTTAAGATCATTCTGTTTCACTTAAAAATGTTTTACAGCTTAACGTACTTTCAGCCTTTCTTTTTCTTTTGATACACCAAGACATGAACTCGATCTTTGCTTGAAAACTTTTTTTTTTACTTCTTACTTCTTCTACAATGGGTTGATATTCCACTGAGGTAAAGCTATTAATTTCGACTAGTGGGTAAAATTAGAAAATAGTTATAATTCGTATTAGTCAGTTTGACATAAAATTGAAAAATGTTAAAAAAAAAAAAAAAAAAAAAACGAATGACAGATGTCATGAAATATTGAATCTGTTTTAATATTCACTCTCTTCATTATTATAGGACAAAAGGAGTAATATCATTTAAAACGATAAAAGTGTTAACCATGAAACCAAACAAATAAAATTTACATTTGCGTAGTTATTAGTCCAAAATATTTCAGCAACTGCTTTTTTAATATGCTGCTAACATAATTCGCAAACTTTCTTCAATAAACGAAAGTTTTTTCTTTGTATTTCTTTGATACACAAACAAATTGTATAGGTAACTCACAGGGAATGAGACATATTTCCTATTGAAAAACTATTAGAAAAACAATTTTAAAAAATACATAAAATTTTACAGGTAAGTGTAATATTGTAAAACACCTTTTTTTACAAGTTACTTATCCTCTATTTAAAAGTTATCAATGATAACTTTTTTATTGCTGAAAGATTATGTTCATCGAATTGCTAACTGCTTTTCCAGATAGACATTTTTTTTTAATTGATCATAGATTGGACTCTTTTTCCATTAATACATGCCATGAACATAGAAGGGTGCATAGAAGGGTAATGAGTGAATTTTATAGGTAACTAACCTCCAATTACTTGTCGTAAAGCAGGAAGCCCGGAAAACTCCCATCCGGCAGTCTGATACAGCTATTATAATATATAAGAATAAAAAGAGCTACCAATGAAAAAAACAATATTTAGAAATGAGTATCAATTAATTAAAATAAATATAAAAAAATGCTTTACTAAAATAGGGAACATTCTCCACAAAGATGTTGCAATATCTGGCGCCTTTGACTAGTAAATTGTAGCATGGGTGTTCTCCTTTTAGTAGGGATACCATAAATATTCTTATGTAAATGAAGCCATTTTGGAAAATAAGTTTTGGATTGGTTGGTTAATGATTTGTGGTCAGAATCTAAATTTTGAGAATTTAAATAGATAGATTTTTTTTTTGTTGTTTTTAAAAATAACCACTTTGATTATTTAGAAATGAAAAGTCTGCATTACGCATTGATTTTTCTTTAGATTTTACTCTTTTAAAAATAATAATTAATTATCATGATATGCATAAATCTTTTAAAAAAGCAAATATTTGTTTTGAAAATCGTTATGTGATAGAATTTTTTTTTTTTCGGTTTCGCAATTAGTATATACAGTGGCCAAACTATCATCGTGTATGATAAGTTACAAAACCTTAAAATACACGCCTAAAACTAATTTTAAATTTGTTAAAATGATTTCTGATCAATAGATGATTATTATAGCTATTCTCCAAATATTGCCATTTTAACATGCAATAAAAATGAAATAATTATAAATCATTTTTATTACATGGAAACTTCAAGACATTTGAAGAATATTTATTGACCATTCAAAAAAATGCAGAGATTTGACTAAGAATTAAATTCATACATCGACAATTCTATGAAATTGAATGTGATATTACTATTATTTCGAAAAGTTACTTTAACTTATTTATTGACAAACTTTTATAATAAAATTTATAATTAAAATTTTCTTCTAAACGTAAGACAAACTCTCTGAAAGTCATTAATATTTGTAAGTTGTAAATTTTATATCATATAAATTATTATTTCTTGAAGAAAATTTTGATCATTAATTTTATTACAAGAATTTGTATACGAATATGTTTAAGAATCTTGTTAATAATAGAAACATTTTCAAATTTCGTAAATCATTTTGTGATCAAATCATTTTTTTCGTAAATAATTTTGTATTAAATCATTTTGTATAATAGCTAAATGGAAAAAAATGTTGCAAATTATTTCAAATATTTTAATTCTTTTTTTTTTTAACAATAATGCATGTAATTTACTCTTGATTATTAAAAATTCTGTTATATGGTAGAAATTCTGTAAAAATTAAATAAATAAAAACGAAATAAATATAAATAAAAATAAATAAATAAAATAAGGAGTGTATAGGGAGAATACTGGCATTAATACTTAAATATTATTGCTAGCATTTGTTTTCTTAGCTAATATTTATATCAAAATTCTTCAAATTAATTCGCATACAGAAAAACTTGTTTGACCTGACTTTTGGCGATAGTTGCGCCAGAAAACACCCGGATAATTTGGCGCCAAATTAAAATTTTTATTCCAAATAATAAAATATATATGAAACACTTCTTTTTTTCAAATCATAAAGTGTAAATGTATATTACTGAAATTAAAAAAATAAAAATACATTATTAATTTTCATCATATTCATTGACAGTTTCTGATGGATAGATAACTTGAAAATTGAATTTAAAAATGACTAATAATATTTAAAAGAAATTGTATAAAATACTGGCCAGTTCATAAAACTCTCGAAATGATATCAGAGTTCTTAAGAAATAAATACTAAGTATACAATTTTAGCCCAACATTAAAAATTACAAATAATTGATTGTGGCGCCATCTCTTTTTCAAACCAAGAATGGTTTTTAAGAAATTTTTTTATAGTACTTGCATAATATACTTAGCTTGCAGAAAGTTTTTAGGATAATTTCAAACAATTCTATATCGTTTTGTAAGAAATATAGTAACAGCCAACGACTATTAGTTCGAGATGATTAAACAAGTTTTCAAAGCCCATCGAGGCTCTTCGTTTATGAAAAGCAATATTTTTGACGAATGCCATTTGTACAGGGTCGGCAACCTGATTCGAACATTTGAAAGCTGCCTCTTTTACCATACGCAAATGTTATTTATTTTATAAAAAAATTAAAAATCGTCATGCATGTAGTAGATAATAAAAGAAATGCCGAGTTGAGGGGTACCTACGACGCATAATTAATTGATACAGTGAGGTGACGAAGTTGGCATTGGTGCGACTAGACTTGGCGTTTTTAAATATAATTAAAAGTGTCGACAATAACAAATAAAAATTTAGAGTCGTGCTGAAACAACAAGTTGTGTGCCAAATTTATCCAAACTTTCTAAAACCATGGCAAAGTTGTGAATTTGTTTGCTCAATTGTTTGTTATTTAAGTACAAGCCATTTTTTACTGAAATAATAAGCCGCTAATAATGTCATATATATATTATCTAATTTGTTGTGAAAAACACTACTAATATATGAATAAAATAGATATTTTATGAATAAATGGATTAGTTTTTTTTTTTTTTATCAAAAAAACTTTGCGTGTACTATTTATTGTTGGCAAGAAAAAATGTTGTAGCTCTTTAAAAATTTTGAAATTTTGTAAATTGTAATTTTTGACTCTTCCGACTCAAAAGGTTGCCGAACCCTGCTCTAGTAGATTCGAATTTGAATCCACCTGCAGACTGCTTCTTCGTCTTTAATAAAAAAATTTTCCCTCCATTCCTTTAAAAAATTTTTTTCGTTTCATTGCTTTAAAAAAAAAATTAATTTTTCGTTAAACAATCACCCTCCCCCGCTCCTTTCCCGCTATGGAATGAGAATGTTAAATTTAAATCAAAGTCATCGTTTGATTCGAATTAAGCACTTGACTGGATAAGTTTTAAAAAATTTAATAGATTTTTTAAAAATAAGTAAATAAATATTCGTAGAATATAATCATTTTTAATACGCTTTTATTAGTTTCCCTGTATGTCTGTTTGTTTGTAACTAACTCTTTGGGCTCGATTTTGCCCTACTTTAAGCTATCAGATTTAATTGAAACGTTGTAGACTTATCAAGGACCGACGACAATAAAATATTTAGATAAGTTTATTATCTCATCATGATCAAGGTCGCCAGTATTAGTGATTAAAACACACAGCTTTTGAAAAGTCATCTTGATCGGCACATCAGTTTTTCCCCTTGGAGATCTATTTCTCCTCATACACACTATTTAAGCTGCAAAGAAATATTTACAGACATCCAAACCTACGTGGGACAGCGACACAACGGATAACGTACCTGACTAAGGAATAGGAGATTCCCTGTTCGAATCCTGGCTGGTTCGACCTATTCGCATTTAGCCTTTGTTTTACTCACAATTAAATTATTGTAAGAACCAGTCCTTCATACCGGGATCTCATTTAAATATTATAGTTTAAAAAACACTAAAAAACACCCTTTTAGAGTTAATCAAACAAAAAAAAAAAAAAAAAAAAAAAATGTTAACATAAGAATAAAATGACTGACGAGAAAATGAATGTTACTGTTCTAAAAGTGTGGGGGTGCTTTGTGTGACATTTTTAAACTAACTCTGCATTTCGGAATGAAACTAGTGAAAAATTATAACCATTGATATCGAGCACCCCACGCTTTTAGAACAGTGACATTCATTTTTCTCGTCAGTCATTTTATTCTTATGTTAACAATTATTTTTTTACTTTTTTGTTTGATTAACTCAAAAAGCATGTTTTTTAGTTTTTAAACTATTAATTTATTTTTACTTTTAGTTTGATTATTTACATAAATAAAAACAGCCTTAAAATATTTTTATTAGGAGCAATAAAAGGGATTTTAAAAAATTTCCTTTTTTATTATGGAAATCTTATTGATATTTGATATTTATCGAAATATACACCTAATTTTAAATTAAGAAATAATTAGAGTTTAAATTGAGAGTTATTTTAATAACGTTTATTAGTGTAGGCTTTAATTCTGATCATACGTTCGTTATAAAAAGTTCTATAGATGGCAGCACTACTTTTTTTGTTTTTCTTCTTTTTAAACACGATGTTTTTTTTTAAGGACAATTTATACAAGTATCATGAAAATATTTTTTTGATTTTTTTTTTCATGAATTAATGCTTTATATCTAAATTTAAATTATATTATGCTTGAGAATTTAGGTTTCGGTTATAAACTAAAGTTGCATGCTTTTTCTGTAGTGAAAATTTATATTTTTAAATAGTGGAAAAATGTTTTGGCTAGATTTCCCTTTCTTTAACGCAATTTAATAATTAACATTCACTATTATATTAATATTGAGCAATAATTGTTTTCTGTTTATTTTATTTATCATTATATGATAAAAATTATTATCAAACTTATGAGTTTTACATTTTACCATTTTCTTCACTACAAAGATTTTATCAGAAAAAAGGAAATGAAAATTTTGTTAAATAAAACTAGTCTGAATGAGCTTATATCTATAGAAAGTTATTGGCTTAATTTTATTCCTTAAAAATTCTTTATATTACTTAATTTTATCAAATTATTTGAAAATTTGTATCTCTCAAAATTTAATTTTTTTTTTTCTGGATTAAAATTTATTATATAATTAAATTGGCATCAACAGAATTTTTATATATGAGAAATTCAAATTATATGTAAACTTAACAAGAGAAAATAAAAACCTAATGCTCTTTATAAGGTACAAATGTTTTTATGTATAAAATATCATTTAAATCAATATTAAAATTGTTATGAAATACTTTTAAAAAATTTATTACAATTACTTTTATAGTTTACAGGATTGTTTCAATTCTTTATGACTTACAAATATTTGAAATAAAAATAATTAACTAGTCATCATATTAAACTAAATTATGTAAATCTACAAAAATCTAGTTACTTGAAAATTTAACATATTATAAATTGTTCAAATTTTAGCTTTTAAAATGTAACTTACTATATGAAAACTATTTTTTTTTAATTTCCCTCCCCCCACCCCCCCCACAAGTTAAAATGATATTTCACCTTAGTATCTCTTTTATAACCAGACCGTATAAATTCAAAAGTTAAAACAATACTTCTTAAATAGATTTAATTCAACACCCTCAAATCATAATACATAATCATAAGTAATTCTTTTATTTTTAATACATTTGAATTTTGGGTCTTATAATTATAATACTATAAAGGCTCTCTTTAGAAATCGTTTGAATATTTTGCCAATAGATGGCAACATGAGCAAAATTCTATGAGTTTGAAGCAATTGTGTATGCTTCAAACTTAACTTGTAACTTGTATGTTACTTATTAAAGTTTAAAAAAAAAACGAAAGAAAAAACATCAAAGCATAGCAATAACATTTATAGTAAAAAAAAAAAATTTTAAATATGAAAAAATTTTAAGTCATCTACAATATATTTTTAGATTCATATTAGAAATCAAAATTTCACTTATATTTATTCAGAAGGATAGATTTCAACATTTTCAACATTTTTCAATATATATTTAAAAAATTATATACATTTAAAAATATATATTTGTTTTCATAATGCTACTTTTAATCATTA